>CM052206.1:12299026-12343382 GCA_028454225.1 Lasioglossum leucozonium
TCTCTCTCTCTCTCTCTCTCTCCCTCTCTCTCTCTCTCTTTCTCTCTGTTCTCGGCGTGAAGAGAGAAAGCTCCCGTCCTCCAACACGCCCGTTACTCTAACCTCCCCTCGCTCATGAAAATTGTAAAAGTTACCATTCCGCCGGAACGATCAAAGTTATCTTTCTGTTAAACGTTGCCCGCCAGTTATCCCGCGTGGAACACGCTTGTCGACGCTTATCGTCCCGCCGCGCCGCGCCTTGGCAACCCTCTCCAATTTATTTCCACGAATCGGCGAGCAATTTACACCGGCCCGGATTCTGCGGATTCTCGAATCTCGATCCGAAACTCGACGATCTAGAGACTTCGACTTGGAAAAGTTCGTAAATTCGAAGTTACACTCCGCGGGAGAGCTCGTGCACGTCTTGACGCGCGAAATTTAACACGCGATCAATTTTAAACTGATCGGATACGAGATGCGGAGAACTCGAAATTTCTCCCAACGGTTGCGTAGTTCAACGGGAATTTGTAATATTCAGCGATTGCAAGGCACAGGGGGGCTAAGTGTGAATTTATATTTATAAGTAATAATTTTAATGCGGTGAAAATGATATGTTAATACTCTTAAAGTCTTTTAATCTTTCTACTGTTTTAACGCTAAACCTACCGAGTACTAAAAGCGTTTAAAATGTGTCAACTTATAAAAATGACAAGCCTCTATTTATTTACATTTTGTGCAATTTTTATTTCAATATGTGCTTGGATAAAAACAATTTATCGAATCAATTTCCATGTAAGTAACTTTGTAATTTCAATAATCGTGAAATGAAAAATATGAAACCGGTCATTTTACCACTTTTTTCATAAATACATAAAATCCGGAGTCCAGTTATTAAATTAGGTGAACTGCTCAAAACCAGTGATCGTCAAACTTTGTTGATTCAAGGTAGCATTTGTGAGTATACAATTACTTTGCGGAACCCGTGACCATAAACAATAGAATATTCACAATCTAGGTAGATTGTTCCCGAGTAAATTTTCACATCCTCCGGATAATTATCGGGAAATTACAATGCACAGAGTCGCGAGGCCATTGATTCGGCCACGGACTTCGTTAGGGTTGAACAACTACCCGGTCCATGTCTCGCGAAGAGCAGAGACGAATCGTAAGCGGCGGTTACTTCGGCCGCGCGTTCTTTTATCGCAGAATTCATTTAACCGGAACTGGACACGGTCGACAAAGCCCCGAGCGCTGTTTTCAAGCGGTGCGGCGCGGCGCGGGACGCGTTGGTCCGTTTAAAACGCGGCTTACTGCTGTTGGGTATACCTCGTGGGATATTTCGTGTCTACGCCATTAAATCGAGTCCCGACCCTGGGACGTCTCCATTTCGTTAGAAAATTAAGTCTCCGCCGGGCGAAGCCGCGTAATGACCAGACGTCGTTACACGCGTTAGAGCAATGAACGTTAACGCCTATGAGCGACTATTCCCTTCAAAGGGAAAACGAGTTTACCCTCTCTCCTCTCTCTCTCTCTCTCTCTCTCTCTCTCTCTCTCGCTCTTTCTCTCTTTCCGAGCCCGTTTTCCCATGAAATTTTCCCTGTTTTTCCAACGGTTCGTGCCCGGACCCTTTGAAGCCCGGGCAATTCGATTGCGATCCTTCCGCAACTCGAATTCCCAAGGCGACGGCCGAATTACTGCGACGATTACGCTATTCTTGGCGTCAAGTCCTGCGCCGTGCTCGTAGGAGATTCAGATCCGCGTTAGACCCGTCTTAAGATTTAATTTCAAATATAAATATAATATAATTGGTGTAATTTCAATTAATAAATTCGAACGGAAGTCATTTTACCATAGGTTAATTATCCCGGATTAAATGAAAAATACCATGATTCGGAAAAAAAGATGCGAGAAGAATCGGTCAGTACGTTTTCTGAAGAGAATCGCAAAAATCACTGCTTTTCGTTCTATTTATTTATTCGTCCATGCGGCCGTGTCACCGGAGACGTAATTTGGCAGCGAGGTCGGTTCGCGACGCGTGTGGACACTGCTTAACAGAACTGGAACGAACAACGGAGAGAAATCACACCGGGGCGAACAAAATGCTTCCTATCGATCTTCGTCGACGAAAACTCGGATGGGGAAAAAAATGGTAGAGCACAGAGAGAAAAAGAGGAAGGGAACGACCGATGGAACTTCCAATTTCGAAATGTTTATCTTTCTCGGCTGCGAGCGCCGCGACGGTGTACAAAAAAAAAAAGAAAGAGGAAAACAGAAAAAAAAATAGCAACGTTTCTCGCATATTGACAATCGGTCGGGTTCCTATAATCAAACCTAAACCACCGCGACCGTGTAACCGTTCGTATCGGTTCCGCGAGCGGGAATATTCGGGACGCTGTCCGACCAAATAAGCGAATAATAGACAGCAATAAACGACAAGGAACGCAACGTGGACTAACATAGATACTGGAAAATCGAAAACCGGCGGTGCAACGACAGACGAATCGATACGAAGTGTCGCGAGAGACTCGAACGGGACTAATCCGCGGTAAACGGACGCGATTCGGACAGATCGAGGGTCAAGAGTTTCGATTCCGATCGAATGGTCCTGTTGTCTAAGCTGGAAAACTCTGCGCCTAACCTCGGAACGGGAAAGATGAGTCGGCCGATCCTTGTCACGGAGACCAATGCACTCTACAAGTTCGAAACATCCGCAACGAAAGAACACCGGGATTCTACGTGGTCGGAAAAGTTCACGTACTTCCTAGCTCTGGTTCAGAGATTCCTGAACGTAGAGGATACGCGTAGCAGAAGCCTCTAGAGTTTGGCAAATGTCTTGGCAGATGGATAAAAAGTCCCATTCCAAGATCCCCTAACGTGTAGATCGATCTCGAGCCTAAAAGTCCCCAAACTTTGAAATCAACGTCGAATCTAGAGGTTCAACAATTTCGAGGTCTGGGTCTCGTCGGTCTAAAAACACAACGGTGCGCAATTTCCCAACACTGTCAAATTGTTGATTGACCGTGAAGCAAACTATACGAGGTCCGAACTCCTATTCAGGCGCGAAGCCTAAAAAGTAGCAAACCTGAGAACTCGAGAGTCAAAAACTCGAAAGCTGTAAGACTCGATAAGTCCGATCTCAGACAATTGCGTGTACGTGTAAGAGCGAAAGAGGAAGCTTAAGAACCCGGGAGCGGTTCGATTGATTGGTAACAACGCAAACACCGGCGAAGAAACGCAAACGCAAACATAAACACAAGCGTGCGTGCAACGCCGGAGCGGCAAACACTAACGACCTCTAAAAAGAGGAGGCGACGTGGCGCGGCGGCTGTAACTAGGTCCTAATCGCGGGCGAGCAGATGTTTGCCCATCGACCGGCACTCGCCAGCAAACCGTGAACCTCAACAGCCATCCGCCGACAAACACAGCTGTTCCGGGAACCCTTTTTCCCGACGATGCTCCCACTCTCTCTCTCTCTCTCTCTCTCTCTCTCTCTCTCTCTCTCTCTCTCCCTATTTACACTCTCGGAGGGAGTCCCGTGGGATTAGAGTTTCGCGTAAACGAGGGATCGATCTCCCATCGATGCTTGTTCCCAGACCTGGCAATTATTCCCGGCGAAGTAGCACGTTTCCGGCAATTTTAACGGGCCGGCACACGTCGTCGCCGTCTAGGATCGAGCGATGTGCTCGCGACCGCGAACGTGTGTGTATGTGCCTGTTTAGGAGTGTGTTGCGCTGTGCGTGTGTGTGTGTGTGTGTATGTGTATAGGTGTGTGGGTGGCCCGATAGAGCGCGGCGGAGGGCCGTCGCTGTTAAAGCAACGACCGGAGCTGACCTGAATCCACGGGCCGGGGCAATGTGAAAAGGGAGCAACAAAAGCTGCGCGCGGGACGAGGACGAGAGTGAAAATACGGAAAATAGGCCGTTGTGCGGGGGAATGAGGAAGAGGTGGTGCTGGCGGAGGGGAACGGCGACAAGGGGGGTAGCCACCTTGTGGAACTATTTCGCGGAACGTCGATTCCTGAGCCCTACCTGCCGAGCTACCCTAGAGAGAAAGAGAGACGGACAGAGAGAGAGAGAGAGAGAGAGACAGAGAGAGACAGAGAGAGAGAGAGAGAGAGAGAGAGAGAGAGAGAAAGAGACCAAGAGCAAACCGGAGAGTGAGCGAGAGAGAGAGAGAACCCGAGCGCGACCCTCATCCGGCCCGCTACCCGGCTAACTGGCTCCTTTTGCGCGATCTTTATCCGGATAACGACTCCGCCTCAAGAGAGATTCGCTGTCCGCGCTCTGCCTCGCCTCTCCCCGATCGGCCGCGACTCTGTCTAATCTCCCAGGGGGAAATAAACAATTTCGAATTTTCTCCGGGTTTATCTGCGTTGGCTGATGTTCGGTTCGAAGGCGTTTAGTAGAACCTCCATTAGTCAAATGAACAGGGAATATCGTTGTCCGTTCAACAGGATTACGATCCTTTCCGATTCTATGTCGTGCGACAGCCAGCCTCCACTATGCTACCACAGCAGTCCGAGTTTATCAGCAGCACGTTCAGTGCATATTTTCTTAACAAACTTGAAAGTCAATTTTTACTAGAATCCACGAGGTATGACACAATTAACGATTATCAGACTCTATTCGCCGGACGTTGTTCCGGCAGCGTCGTGGTCGACTGTGCATTCCGGTATGTACAGTCGGTGTAATAAAAATGTCCGTATAATAAAAATGAAACAGTGTCGTTTGTGCGGCGCGGCGCGCCGCGACGCGGACAGAACTTTCCGATCAAGCAAATACGAATCCCCCACTAAAAATTCGGCATCCGGCGAACTACGTCGTATTTCGGCGAGCAACGACGCGGGCGGAGGAAGCGGTGGATCGTACGTCACCTATTTCCGTCACTATCCAACCATTTATCCGAACGTTCGCAGCGGATAGGAGTTCGAAATTAGAACAAGGGAGTGGCACGGCACCGGCGACGCTGGACTGACTCGCAATTCTTCGATGGATTCTCAACCAGGAACCACAGCTGCGTCTTCTTCGAGACGCGCACCGAATGACCACGGGACTGGCTTACTCCGCTTGCTCGACGCATAGATGAGCGCCCAACAGTGATTTTCGAAATTGATTTTATCCGGAATGAAAAAGCTTTATAGAAACACGCATCGACGGCGAGCGAAGACGACCAGCGAATTCCTCTCGCCGACCGGCTAACGAGTTGATATCGTTGATATCTGCTGCGACACGATTCCGATAGAAACACGTGGAAAGTTCGAGGCGCGGCAGTCGAAGAGGATACGGAGGCAGGTCGAGGAATAATAATATAATCCCAGCCGGAAATTGCGTAATTAATACCGCGTGCTCCAATTAAGCGAGGGACTCTGTCCGCGGAGGGTCGAGAGTTTCCGCGCTCGATCAACGATTTGTCCATTTCGACACGGGCCGCGTATAATTACGATGTCCAACGCCTATCCTGCTCTCCGATAACCAATCACCGATTCCCCGCGGAGTCTCCTTCGAATTCTCAACTTTAATCGTTATACCTTAATATCCATTCGACGTCCGTCGGGGTCGAGAGCACGTTCCCGATCGGCGTACCGCTGCCGCAGCGCCGAAAATCGTCGATTCCCTGACGGCCGCGAGAACCAGGTTCGCTGTCGAGTCCGATACGGAGCCGTTTTCGTTTATAATTAATAGAATGTCGTCTATAATGAAGCCGGTTAACCGTAAGCGGACACGCGTGCATCGCGCGATGCACATTCTCGACGCTCTTCAACGTCGCCGCGCGGCATTTAAAGCGACGTTAAAGTCGAAACGATCCGCCAAACACGCGACGCCTGCTGCTACTTAATTGCTTCGAACGTCGATCGTGAACGCGAATCTTGTTCCAGGAAATTTCCGAAGGGAAAAAGCCGTCTCGGTCGATAATGTGAGAGAGATAGCCGAACGAACGCGCCCGCGGAATTCCACGCTCGAACTCGAAATTCATCCTTCCCCGCGCACCAAATTCGTTCTCTTTCACGAATCAAATTCAACCCCAAATCAAAAATTTGATCGAACCCGTGCGCCGAGAGCATTAATACATTTATTAACGATTTACGATTGATACAAGGAAATATTTATCAAATTCAACCGTTTCGAAATTAAATTATTTTTTCAAGCTGTCGGACTTTGTTTGAAGAAACTTTCTATTTAGCTTCGACAATTTTTATCCCGAATTAATACTAGGTACTCGGTACCTTACGATCTCTGCACGGTATGTATAGTCTTGACGAATAGACAAAAAAATCGACTTCTCCACCAGCGGGTCGCATCTAGCTGGACAGACAACCCCTTAAAGCTTCGAAGAGCGATCGGCGCGTGTTATCTCGGCGGAGGCGACTGCGGGTTCGTTCATCGGAAATCAGCCCTCCGGCTCGATAAAAACCGCGGCCCGCAATGGCCGACGGGGTCTCGGTTTCCCGAGGAATTCCTCCTCGCCGTGCGAGATACATACTCGATCCCGCGGTAAAAAATTTGATTTCGCCCGGGGACGGCGAACGAGAGCGACAGGAAACGGAGGCGTGCTCGACACCTTCGCTCGTTTCATATTCGCGATCCGACGAAACGACGGAATCACGCTCCGCCTTGGGAATAGAGTCTGTGCTGCCTCCACTCCACCGCGACGCGGAGTCGCCGAAATTTACCCGGGTGAACGTCTTTGTCCGGGATATTGTGGACCCTCCCAGCCGAACCTCTACATTCTAATTTGTTATATTTTCTGTTTCCACTGCCGAGCCTGGATGTATCGTTCGATTTGCCTCGAACGGGGAACGTGGAATATCTCAGGAATCGTGATCTTGTAAATTATCACGATTTTATCAGAATTCGCCCCTCGGGTATTAGTTAGTCAAGAAGTTCGTGCACTTTGCGGATCAATTATTAGCGAACTGCGGATTTTACTGTGTAATTTAAAATAACAAAAATATTCCAATACTATTATATTATCTTGAACCTATCAAACATAACAGGGAAGAGAATTAATTTCTATTTCGCTCCAGTGTGTCGCAATTCAGGTAAAAAATGTTTATCTCGCATAAAGATCTGCAGACCAATCATGAGTACACTCTCGATACTTGGAGTGCCATGTCTGGCGTAATATTAACGTTAACCTTATTTACAACAAATGCATTTAAGAAATGCAAGAGACTGAAGTTGTACCACCTTCCGGATCATTGTTCGGGAAGATGTAGCGAAGTGACCGTGGAAGCGAGAACTAGCAGAACTGTTCTAAATAAATTAACAGAGGCGATGGGAAATAGACGTCGGGGAATGAAAAGGGAAACCGAGAAGAGGAAAGTGCTCCGAGAAAGTGTACCGTGAAAAACATTGGTTGGATCCCCTTTTTCTTGGCCAAAACTATTGTAGTGTTATTTCAACGATTAATGTTATATTATTGTAGGTCGTTAGATTGGTCTCGATACCAACTAGAATATTATTAAGTAAGAAATATGTGTTAACATTTAAAAAATTCGGGTGACCTTCATTTTTTATTAAAGAAAAAGTTTTTCTCTAATCTTATAGATATATTGAAATTTGTAGAAAAGCGAATACCGATGAACTTTCCTTGCGAAACATTTTTTCGTCAGATTTTGACAGAAAGTCGAAAAATTGAATCTTGGCCAAGAAAAACGGGCTGCTGGACGACCGTGCGCGGCGTGGCAGGAAGAAGAAAGATTTTCAAGCTGAAGCGCCGCGCGGCGCCGCGCCGATGCGCCTTCCGAAGCACTTTGAAAGTATAATTCCGGCGGTCCGTAAAATCGTGCCTCGGCTCGTTCGGCCTAATGGGAAGCGTCCGCGCTTTTCAATTTGTTCGAGCAATTTCCTCTCCTCCATCGACCGGTGTCTCTCTGCCATTTCCTCCGACTGTCTCTCTCTCTCTCTCTCTCTCTCTCTCTTTTTCTGTCTATCTGCTTTCTGATTCTGTAATACGTCGCGACGACGACGACGGCGACGACGGCGACGACGACTGCCGAGTTATTCGCATAAGATCGGTTCCGGCCAATACTTGGACCGTTCGTCGCCTCTCGGCCGCGAGCAATTACAGGGATCCAGGTGCATTCAACCGGCAGCATCTGGCTGAACATTTATGACCGTCGCGTCGATGGTCCACGCCGGAAGACGCCGAAGATGTGGGCAACGGATGGAGGGAAAGAAAAAGTGGGAGGATAGTGGAACGGCGGAAGTTAATGGCAGGGCGATCCTTTCTCCAGGACCAATCGGCGGAAAGGTCGTACCCTAGTGGTCACACGGACGAGAAGCGAGCGGCACCGACAAACAACATTCCATGGGAATAGGGCTTCGCATAATCGCCGAGTAACGATTGGAATTTCTGCGCGAATATCGGACCGAGAAGTCGCTTTATCTTTTAACCGTGTTGAAATGTGCGCCCTGTTTATGACGTAGAGATAGCGCTTGTGGAATGTGCTCTCTAGGAGACGGCATTATGCACGAGTGGGTCTCGATCTTGCGACATCGCGCAGGCGCTGACCGATCGTCGTCTTTTTCCGCTCGGAGGTCTTCTTCCCTCTTCTTTTCCGCTGCTGTTGTAGAGAGCACATGGCTGCCGTTGCACAATCTGTACTATTCTCATATATTTTATATTAAACATAATATTCACGACCGAACAAACCGGCGAACCGAAAGCTCTCCGCCGAGTCCATCGTGATTCCTCTTTCCCCGAAGAGTCCATCTGCTCGACAAATATGTGTGCAGCCAGTTTGCTCGCTATTAAAACGCGCGGCGCTGTTCGCGACAGCAGCGTAAAAAGTCTTTTCAAGGCGGTGGTATCGAGGAACATTGACTCACCGTGGGCCGTGTCGACGCTGGGAACGTTGCTATTGAACGGTCACCTGAAACAGAAAAGAACCGTGAACGCGCTATAGAGCAGATCGTCGCTAGAATTTTTGTTGTTTCGCCGGCGATCCGGCCAGATAGTTTCGGCGGATCGTGAGGCAGACGGTGATCGATTCCGCCTTCCGAATTATTCCGACGGTTCACCGGACGCGGACGCGTTTAAAAATGAAACGCGAGACACAGGACGCATCTCCGCGCTTTTATTGGACCGGCTGGTGCATTAATGATGCACCGCGAGACGCGCGCATACGAGATTGTTTAACTCTCTCGTGCCGAGGGAACGATAGCAAGGAACTGCTGTTTGCAAAATTACGAGGAGCTGCTGGAGTCGCGTAAACTTTCTGCTCATCGAATACGCATAACGCGTTAGCTTTAATCGCGTAATGGTATTAGCGATAATAAATACATTTTGTTTATGCCACTGACTTCACTGCTCACCACCTATTCTACGAGTTCGAACGTCGCATCGGTGTACAGGGTGTCAGAAAATTATACGTCGCGGACACCATAACGCGATTCTACAGCCCCGAATTAATGACGTAAGGAACCACCCGCGAAATGCACCTTGAACGTGAAAAACAAAGTAAAAAAGAATGTTGGTTCCTTATGTCATTAAATCGATGGTGTAGCATCGCGCTATGGTGTCCGCGACGTATAATTTTTTGACACCCTGTACAGTCGTAGTGAAATTTCAATGTGCAGATGTCTGTTCCGTGTAACGAATAAACAAGCGTGTACAGCGTTGCGCGTTCGTGATAAAAATGTCCGCTCGAACAGGCAAGAAAGCGGTGAATTCCTATGGAAAATACGACACCGGCCTGGTCGGGGCCGCGTGCAAGAAGATTATTCTCCGGCGAAAGAAACGTATCGTTCTTAATAAACCACTGTATCACGAAGGGACGCGTTACATACGGGGGTAATGGCCGG
The DNA here is from genome assembly GCA_028454225.1 of Lasioglossum leucozonium. Taxonomy (NCBI): domain Eukaryota; kingdom Metazoa; phylum Arthropoda; class Insecta; order Hymenoptera; family Halictidae; genus Lasioglossum; species Lasioglossum leucozonium. The sequence continues at coordinate 12,308,812 of CM052206.1, forward strand.
CGAAATTGCGATCGTAACACGGAACATGATCGTTACGCGGCGTGTTCCCCCAACAGAACATAAATCGCGGTCGGAGGCCATTCTTACGCGGTCTCGTCGCCATTATTTCGCCGATCTTCCGCGGGGCCCGTTGCGCCGTTGCTTCCGATACCCGGAGAGATACATCGAGATATTTCATCCCGACGCGACGTTCCGGAGACATCGTTCGCGAACGCGTACAGCCACCGCTTGCACGCTGCGAATTTTATGCATTCATTGAAAAAACAAGCTGGTGCGATTGAACGCTCCGAAAACCTGAGATTCTTTAAATTGCTATCGCACAAAATATTGTTTACTCGATTTCTTTTAATAGGTTACTAAACATTTACGTATTGTACGAGATACCTGTTAACGTCAGTTTCGCGTAAAATACAGCGTAAATGGCTGCTCTTTCTTGCAGTTACAAGCACAATTTTTACTTTGCATTTCGTACTCATACAACATCGTGCGACCACGTACCTTGTTTTCGAACAGACTCGAATCCCCCAAAAATTTTTCCGTGTTGAATGCGACTATTTACATTCCCCGATTTCTCTTTCATTTTCCACGGCTGTTTGCCCCGAAACGCGACCCTGTCACCAGAAGAATTTAATTTCTGCCTTTTCTGGCAGCGCGCACTGTCTTCCGATAACGATGGAGAGTCAGTGGACGAAAGAGACAGAGGGAGAGAGAGAGAGAGAGAGAGAGAGAGAGAGAGAGCGAGAGAGAGAGAGACAGAGAGGGAGAGAGAGAGAGAGCCGATCATTCCTTCGCACTCGAGGCGTCAGGTGAAAGAAAAATCCTTCGGCGAGAATCCGTTTGCCCCACCGAAAAAGCACACCTTCAAAGGAGAGATATAAAAGAAAATGAAAAATATCGATCGGAACGTTGGCGACGGCGAACGACTTGACGCGTTATCCGCTACCCCGGCACATTGTGTTAGACCGAGGAGAGCTGCGCATGCATGTTCCTCAATGCGATGTCTGTTCTCGAGCACCGGGTCCGCTTCGATTCGACTTCGTTCGCCTCTATTCCGCACTCCCTTTTTACTCGGTGCCCTATTCCAATAAATATTAACCCTTTGCGCTCCGGGCTATTTTAACTCGAAAACATCCCGTACGATTGTTTTTTTTTTCATTTTATACAATATCTCGTACAATATGCGAATGTTCAATGATTTGTTAAAAATTTAATAATGCATAGGATTTTTGGAAAAAGAGGGGCCCCAACCCGGACCTCGTGTGTATATTTTGAATAATGGTACATACAGGGTATGCCCGAACAACATGTACTAGCGGGCAGGGGAGGTGATTCTACATGCAAATGTAAATCGAAAAAAAGGTGTAACATTTTTATCGTTTGACGGCCCGTTTCCGAAAATATCGTGTTTAAAGACTCGTCGGCTCTAAACTGTCGGCTCGTCAACAGCTTTCGTGACAACTCCTCTGGCACTCTTTTATTTTCTTAAGGGTTGTCCACCGCAGGCAATTCTGCATTACGGCGACTTCACAGTGGCCAGCCGCCATAACAATATATATTAACATTTATTAATATATGTATATTAATAATATAAATGAATGACTAAGAGTTAATGGTTTCCTTATATTAATGGCTAAGGGTTAATGGCTTCCTTAAATGCTGTTCCACGAGCGAAAAAGACGAATTTGTGCAAGGAGTGAACTCGGAGTGCAAAACCCGTATCCAGTTTGGATCTTCGGAATCGTGTACGTTCTTGAAATATCTAGGTGTATCTAGCAGTAATTTTCGTGCGGATCCAACGACCAGTCGAGATTATTAAGAAACCGCGGTCGATCCGTCGCGGTCCGGGAACCGGGCTTCATTTGGCCTGCAAGGAGTCCGTTCTTTCGGGCACATCGAAACTTCGCTTTGAGGAGGCTTTGACGGCAAAGTCGACGCGCGAACGCGGTCGATACGCTTTGACGCCCGCGGTCTCCTTAATCTCTAGAGCGACATTATCCCGAGGTCGAATTTCTCCGGGCGAATCGACGAGGCCTGGCGGCCTCAGCCAGGTTCCTCCGGATCAGAACTTTTTCCTTCAGAATCGCGCTCGGTTTCTCAAAGAGGAATCGAACTAACTGGAAAATCGCGTCGCCAGATCCGAATTTTCGGTTGAATGGATTTAATTACTGTTCGTAGGCGACGAAACACGGCTGTGGTAAACTAATATTCAAATGGTCCGAGCGGAAGAACGTCGGCTAGGTGTGCGCGGAGAACGAGAGTCAGCGTGTATGCAGGTTTCGAGTCGAGTGCACCGAGTCGACGACACTCGGCATTGATTTACCGGAGAACAGAAAGGGAGAGGGAGGGAGGGAGAGAGAGAGAGAGAGAGAGAGAGAGAGAGAGAAAAACAGCTCTCGCGCTTTAGATTCTCACCGCTAAAGAGACGCGCGCGAAAGGGTTTCGCGATATTTATTCGCGAAGCTTCGCGCCTCGATCTGTCTATTGACTGAACACCACAGCCGGAGGACTTTAAAAGCTTCCGCGGAGCCTAGTGAATTTCTATGTCGAAAGATCCAGCATGCTCCCCTCCATTACACGCGGAATTGCGTGCAACGATCACGTTCGCGAATGAAGCACTTCGTATCCTCTTTATATCCTGATACGATGATACATTTTATAAAATCTTGGTCAATCAACAGTAAACCTACCGAGCACTGAAAGCGATAAAAATGATTTAGCTTACAAAAACGACAAGGCTCTGTTGATTTCGATTTTGTGCAATCTTTATACGCAAAATATAGTATACATGAATAGAGAAATCCTTCGAATCAATTTGCATGTAAGCAAACTTCATATTTTCAATAATTGTAAAATGAAAACTATCAAACCGGTCATCGGACGGAAATCGGTTGTCGCGGAAACAACGCGGCTGAAACCGAAGAGGGCCGACAGAGGGGCTGACCTCCTCGCGGAAATGAAAATGTTCTCGTTCCGTCGACGTGAAAAAAAAAGAGAGAAAGAAAAAAAAACGGCGAGGAGTCCGTCTGTGGCAGCGCGCGCGCGGCGAACGTTAAATAGAACAGCGACGAGCAGTCGTTGTCGCGAGTCCCGGTTCTTCGCGATAATGCGACTCGCGGAGAGATCTGCGAAACGAGATTATGGTTCTCGGGCATGATCTTGAAAAGTTTCCCAACTCCCATCTCTCTTTCTCTCTCTCTTTGTTATTTTCGACCACGAACAGTAGCTTTCGTTCGCCACCGGGGAAAAAACAACACTGGCGGTTTACCTGTTCGCGGGAACGTTTCGTTGAACATTTTCGAGCGTGAAAATGTCTCAGCATTGTTTGCGCGATCGGCTAACCCCGGCGCGCGCTGCGCGCCGCGCCGGTTAGGCGAACGCAGCCAGGACCTCGTGTTTCCGGAACGGTGGTTTTTCAGATGAAACGACGAGCCACCGGTGCGGTGGCTTTGCCTCTCCGTTGTTGACGAAACGACCGAGGTTCACCGATGAAAAACCTTCGAAAAGCACGCTGTTTGCCGAGCGGACCCGCTAAATGCTCGCCCACGCCCACCGGAACCGCCGGATCAACCGGATCGTTGTTCTACTAGCTGTGCATCTTTCCCAACGTACACGTTACACCGTGTCCTAAGCCGAAAATGTAATTTTTCCATGTTGGCTTTTTAGCGTAAAGCAAAAACGCTCGCAGCTACTTTGAATCGTTGTCGTTTAACCGTGGTTCTCAGAGACTTACGTCCGTTTGTCGATTTTTATTTCGATTTACAAGACATTTTTAAGCGAACTCAAAATGGATTTCAACTAGACTCCGAACAGTTATGCGAAATAAAAAGCGCGCGCATCTAAATACGAATTTATATTTTTCACTAATAATTTTATTCTGGTGAAAATAATATATTAATTCTGTTAAACTCGTTGAATCCGTTTACTGTTTTAAATTGCACCAACTCAATTTTGTCATAAATGCATAAAATCCAGCGATAACCAATTCAGAAATTATTGTTCGAAAGGAAATTGCATGGACGAGCACAGTGAAATACCTAAATCTGAAATTATTGCACGAAATGAAATTATCGAGGTTCTCTCAGATACAGTGCGGTAGGTTTTTATCCCGTAGATTCCGACGATTATCCGAAAATCAATTGAACACGGCTAAAATATGAATTTCTTTTTGCCGCTCTCCGGAATGTTCCTGCTCGAATGTTCCAATAAAAGTAGGATCGCCGAGATAAGGGCATTCTTATTCATTCTTCCTAGCGATGCAAATGGGGTAAATCCGACAGGAACAACTAGCTCGGCATTCCGAGAACCGTGTCTGATCCATGAAGCTCTCATCCCCGTTGCAAAAGCCAGCAACTATGGTCGACATTAAATAACACGGACGCATAATACGCGAAGGCAACACGCCACGCTACTCCACGCCAGGCCAGGCCACGCCACGCTCCGGATGCCCCAATAAAATATTCGATACTTTGCATAGCGAAAAGTTCCGACCGAACTGTCGTTCCGAGTTTCACCGAAGTAAAACTAACTGGAGCATTCGGAAAACAGATCTATGGGGTGGGTGGGAGAAAAAGAGAGAGAGAGAGAGAGAGAGAGAGAGTGTGCACAGTTCGCTGGGAACACGTGCCTGCATCACTTGGCCCGACGCAGCCATCGCTCGTGAATGATTTAGCCTTTCTATTCGACGGCTGCGAGAGTTCGATCCGCGAACATTTTTCTTTCTTGTTTTTTAACAGCCCTACCGACACGCTCGCTGATAGAACCGCGACCATAATCGATCTCGAAAAGTGCAACGAATTTTTCGTCGCCGCGGCGACCGTCCGCGCTCCGCAATCTCTCTGAAATTAGACGAACCGAAAGTAACTTGTTCGATCGAACAGAACCGGACCTGTTCAGATTTCTGGCGCTAATCGCTGGACCTCTCTCTGCGGATTGTGACATTTTCGAACTCGAACGAATCATTCCGGAGGGAATTCTAGCGAAAGTGAAGAAAAAAATTTTCTAAAGGTACCGGTGAACGAGAAACGTGCGAGAAACTGTTGTGTCCAGAAGATTTTGTCGAAGATCGTTCTATCGATCGTGTCTTTTTCAATCGAGCGACCGAACAAGGGAGGAGGTTGTCGAGAATTTGAAACCGCGTAGCGTCAGATCAGATTCGATCGAGTAGCGAGCTTTATTTCGACGATCGGACACGTCGCGCGACACGAATCGAATTTTCCGCTTGAACGATTAATTAATTCGTTTTCATCGGCACGGGCGTAACCGGCTTGTCGGTGACGTCACCGTTTCCATTCCCTCTATTAGACGAAAATTCGTGGCGTTATCTGCTATAATCCGGCATTATAACAGGTAAGCGCAGTCGCAATGGATTCCGAATCGGCTATAATGCCGAAATGTGCAACAATATTAACCGGGAATTAACGCGTCCGCGGTACATGAACGAATCGACCAAAGTTATGCAACTTATGAATTAATATAGAAAATGATTTACAGAAGCAGTGATCCATACGTCGACCTCGTAATTGACGAATAAAATGATCCGCAGTCCAGTACAGAGCGATTATTACGCTCGGTGGGAAAACAGTGAAATTCTACTGCTGTCTACTAGGCGAACGAAAATCATGTGTCAGGCCATGACCATCGGGAGCTACTGCCGCTGACGTCTGACCGCAATCGGTCAAGACTGCTGAATCCCATGCCGCATTGCCGAAATAATATCCCCTACTTACGAGAACGCTCGCTGAAGCTGCTGTTACGCTGTACTATTTTTTCGTGCAGTCGTAATTTACAAGCTACTCTGTCTCGATAAACAGACGTTATCGAGATATTGTTTTCCCTGTTAACGGTGTTTAATCTCTTCGAAGGAACGCAGCGTTCCTCTTTCAGCATCGTGGCGAAACAATTAGCAGCGAATGTTTAGCTTACGGGCACCGGGAGGCAAATAGAAATTACTTCGATCGATTAAGCGTTCCGTCGGAATGTAAATACATAAAAGGAAGATCGCGTTAAATTTAATCGAACGAGTCGTTCGCCGAGCTGAAACGATTCTCTTCGAGTTCGTTTTCGCTGTGTATTAAATTACAGCTAGTCGGTTTATTCGCTGAAGATGCGCCGACTATCGCGGACGCCTAACAACGATCCACAAAATGACCGATGGTCGCGTAAAAATAATTTCCGAAGTAATCCGGAAGACAATCGGAAGCGACTGGAAGGTTACGACATCTGACCGGGTCTCGGTTGATGGTGTAAAAAAAAAGAACGGGCCGGGGAGGAGGAGGGGAGGGGAAAACGCGGCTAATAAGAAAAGCGAAACGATCGTGAGCCCGAACGAAGGTTATTAACAGCAACCGGCGCGAGGACCAGCGGTTCATGAATTTTTTACGAGACGAGCCGCCTATAATGTATCGTAACAGCCGGCCGAAGTTATGAAGTCACTTTTACGAAGCTACCTTTCCCTTTAATCCGCCTTAACGGTTACAGGCGTCACGGTCGGATATTTGATCGCGAGCACGAGCGGTGCTTAACCGTCCCCTATTGAATCACATTTACATCGGCGATCGTAGCCAATCCAACGCGAACGGCACAAAGAGGCGAAGCGGCCGGATAAACGACTGCGGGATCATCAGAACCCTGGAACTCGAGCAGTTTTTCTCCTGGATTCGCCTGGTGCGATCGAACCGAGTCGATCTCAATTTTTCCTTTTTTTGTTTGTCATTCTTATTGACATTCTCATCGACTTTCTACCGTTGTAGCAGACGTTCGCGGGAGCCCGAGCGACTTAAAATTGATAAACGTTGAAATCCGTGGGGAACGAGAAAGCTGCAACATTTTACGATGAAATTGACGACAAGAGTTGCCTTAAATTCTGTTAATCTTATAAATGCATCGAATCTACAGCTCTTCGATCGACAATAATTTTGCTACTGAAACACATATTACGATCAACACCTGCCGCCAGATACTAAAATTCTATGCCAGCGCTCCGATAAAACCAGCGAACGAAGACAAGGTGAATAAAACAATGACAGGCTTTAAAAGCTGTTCGAAACTAATTGCAAGCCATTCTACCGGGTAGAAGAAGCTGCAATTAAAGCCGTTGAGGAAGCTGCATATGCAATTAGTCTGTGGAGTAATGACAAAGATTGGATTCAATTCTCTCGAGTTATCAAGACCGGAACCGCGAAGCTTGCGCAAGCTCGAGTTCAAAGAACGTTCATCCTCGTGAAATACGTTTCTCCTGTATTGTCATCTTTTTCATAGTTAACGCTGTTACCGAGAGTTAGTCCGACGACGGGTCCCGCCGGGTCTATTTTGCCCCGGGGAGTATAAAAATTGAATTGGTTTCCCGCGAGTATTTTCCCTGCGTGTTTTCGACTCGCAATCATCTTAAATCGGGAACCACGGTGGCTGCGAGCCGGGAAACGCAATTACAATGTTCGAGAGCTAAGAATTAGGTTCCGTAGGGAGGTCGGACGTAAGATTTCTTACTCCCCGGTTCCCGGATGGTTTCTTCTGGTTACTACTCCCTCTCTCTCTCTCTCCCTCTCTCTCTTTTTCTTTCTATTTTTTCCGCTCTGCCTTTGTCTCGCTCTATGTCTTGGATCGCAACTTTTGTGCTCGCGGCTGAGCAAGCAACTGTTGAAAGTACTTCGCCGCGGCCCCGACAGAAATAATTGCGAACTGCGGAGGACTTCTGTCGCGTGTGGTCAGAATTGTGAATTCCAAGTTCGCATGCCGGGCCGACTCGCAGCCCAGTTACAGCAGTTTAATTAAATTACAACGCTGGATATTATTCTTTCCCGTCGGATTTCAACTCAGCGACGCGTTACGCAACGGAACGCCGTCTCTCTCTCTCTCTCTCTCTCTCTCTCTCTCTCCCTCCCTCCCTCTCTCTCTCTCTCTCTCTCTCTCTCTCTCTCTCTCTCTATCGCGAAACTGTCGCGAGATCATCGACTAACGCAATACTTTTTCCACGGAATGTTTGCTGTTTTGCTCTACCGAGCTGCCGTCACGACAGGGTGATCAACGTTGAACGCTGAAACAGTCGGTTCCTTAATTATTCAGGCTGTAAGGACCCTTTCGTGGTTTAACCAAATTTAACCTTTTGTGAAGCTATATGGGCTTGAATTAACCCCAGCGAATTCAACCCTCTACAACCTGGGTCGTTTTTCTTGACAATATTCATTTTTTCCCAGTTTCGATCGTTCAAGATGCTTGGTGTTGAAAGACGTGCGATGCTTTAGCCGAGAGACACCCTGTGTACCGGTTACTTTTACAGCTCGTCAGGTCCAGCGTTAAATACGTTCGTTCGCAAGTAATTTCTGGTTCGTCCATAGTTTCCCAATTTTTTCTGGCTCACAGCGCCCTTTAGACAGTACCTTTGTAAAGCGCAAAGTCTTTTGTGAAGGGCTGAACTGTCTTGATCATCGAAATTTCCAGGCAGGAGGAGTGTTGCGTATAATTTTTTAAGCACGTTAGAAAGTTCGATTGAAACGCCCCTTTAAGGTGTCTGTCTAAAAAACTGTGATTCAGATGGACGTTGAGTCTCGTTTACGGACCCTCGAGATCATCGATGATCCAGCGATAACTGTGAACTAAATTCGGGAAAATTGTTCGGAGTCAGTGCAGCGCGCAGACATGTCGTCTCAGAAGTGTAGAACAGCTTCGAGAATCAGGATTCGTGGTGGGTGCACATTGCGGCCAGGATCTGTTCGGTTTCCGGTAAAAGTAACAGCGATTCGAGTAACGCACGATCCGTCGATACGGCCGGCATTAAAGGGACCGATCGAAAAGTAAATTCTTCGAAAGATGTCCCGCGCGGCGGTGGACAAACATGTTTACAAATGCTGGATTTCTGATTTTCGCGCAGCCGGCGACGCTAGAGCTGCATTTTCGTGGAGCGCGTGCGGTTAGGAGCTATGGTCTTACCCGTCGCGTCGGTCGCTGGCAGCGAAGGGATCACGTTAAAACACCGATAAATCCACGGGGGTGGGTGGGACGCGGGGGTTGTCGAGGAAGGAGTAGGTGGTGGAGGTTGTTGGAGGTGATGGAAGAGTTGGATGATCAGGACGAGGGGGGACAAGAGGGTGGCAGAGTGAGGAGTGAGACCGAGAGAGAGAGAGAGAGAGAGAGAGAGAGAGAGAGAAAGAGAGAAAGGGGAGTGCGATCGATGGTTCCGCGGAAACTGTGGCGCGTTTAGGAAGCGTTCAACACTCGCGCCTGCCTGCCTGCCTGCCTCCTCCAGGAGGAGTTTTCGAGCGGTATCGAGCCGAGCCGAGCCGAGCAGAGCGAGCGAGGGCAGTAGTCGGTGTATTCGGAACACTTGTAGCAGATAAACTGCAGACAAGAGTTGACAAGAGAGACAAGAGGGTTACGCTAGACTCTCCCCAAAAAGCTTTGAGCCTCCCCTAATGCCTCCCTCGGGGGCCGAGCGCCGACGCGACGAGACGCGACACGACGCTTTAACTTTTCAGGTATCCATTGTGCGGCACTCGCGAAATTTCTTCTTGGCCGTGGCTGCCTAGGCAGAGGTGCCTCGAAACGAAATTATCCGGGGCTAATGGCGAAATTAACCGGTGCCCCCCGCCCCTTCGACGCAACGTTCCCCCTTAATTCTCCGGTTTCGCCTGGAGGCCCGGTGAGTTCGACGGTCTTCGGTCCCACGGCTGGAAGAAGAAACGCCCGAAAAAAGCCCGGGAAAATAAACGAAACCGCGGGAAAGAAGGAAAAATTTAAAGAAGAAAAACGCTGTACTCGTTCGAGCTCGCCGGAGACTTCTTTTTTTCGAGGAACACGCGTTACTTTACGTGTTTCGTGTTGGCTGACCTATTTCTTGAGCCGCTCTCCGCGTTAGCATCTTTCTTTGCGCTTCTTCTTCCTCCTCCACCTCCTCTTCCCTCTCGCTTGCTCTCTGCTCTTCCCGTCTTCTCTCTATGGCTTCTTTGCTCTCTTTATTTCTGTATCAACGGATCTCTACACCGTAGTCCGACGTTACTCGAGCGAATTTTGGTTACCGTCGAGCAGGCCAGTTCTCCAGCTAAGCGAGTCCTCCTCGAGACGAGTTCCGCGCGAATAGCCTCGCTCGTTATCTTCCCGATTTCCTTCCACACTCTCTTCGTCCACAAATCCGCTCATACAATGTCCCTTTTTCAACCATTCGCGGCCCGCAGCGGTGCACAGCTGTGCTCGTGGTAGTAACGTACAAATAGATGTACAGCGAGTCCCGGAGCATCGGTGGTACAACCGTGGTGGGTGTGATTCTACGTGAGAAAATAAGTCGAAAATATGGAATGATATTTTTTTCATCGGAACCTTCGTTTTCGAGAAAATCGGGTTTGGAAACGCCTGAGGATAGGGATCGTCCGATGCGTCTGATCATGGCCGACCCATTCTACGTCCCGCATGTACCGAAGCACGCGAACCTGACGAATCTTTGAACTCGATTTTCACGAGAACGGAGCCTCAAATGAAAACATTTTTTCCTTTATTTTTTATTTGTTTTTCATATACGTAGAATCACCCCATTTCGCTTGTACCACCAATTACCGAACCCCGTGTATATTTACGCAGCTTCGGTGAGTAAATACTGTCGGCGAAATTCTGCATTGACGGAGAAATTATCGACGAAACAATCGCCGCTTAAAATGATTATCGTCTAATTTAGGGTGACCCGCGCCGCAAAGGGATAATTACTCCCCCCACCCCTCTGTCTCTCTCTCTCTCTCTCTCTCTCTCTCTCGTGTTAAATAGGAAAATCAAAATTCCTCGTGGCAGCGAGCAAAGTCCCCGAACGGGCCGGCCAGAGGGAGAAGCGACCAATAAAGAGCAGTTACGCGACCGTTATCCTCGAGCAACAGCTCCGGGGGAATTAACGCGAAGAAAACACAGCAGATAAGAGGAGCACCTAATAGCGCGTTCTCTGTTGGATCGCGGAGAGAAGAAAAAAGAGAAAAGTCTATTTACCCGCCCGGATAAAATGTGTACAAAAGCGACTTGGATTACACGAGACATCGAGGAGGAGCAGCAGCGGCTTGAGGAGGTGAAAGGGGTCGGAGGAGGAGGGGAGGGGCGCGAGAGTATGCGCGAGCACGACAAGATGAACGACGTGTTTTCACGATGGCCCGACAACGACTCGTAATTGCATAAAGCGACACAAGGGCGCAATAAAATTGCTCCTCCCTCGACAGGCTCGGCCCCGTTCGTGCCCCCTCCTACCCCGCCGTTCAACCCTACGGTTCTCGTCGTCCTCGACCGTTCGTCAGGATTTTTGACTCGATTAACCTGTATCCCTCGTGGAGACTTCACCCACCTCATCCCCCCCCCCCCCCGCCCTATACCGCCCAACATTCTTAATTGCGTTTCGCAGACACACGCCGGACGGGCTAACCGTCCGCTCCGAGCACCTTTTTAACACTCTCCCCGCGAACTAGCGATCTCACCGCGTTAAATTGCAAGCAATTTAGTTGCTTGCACCGCGCGGCTTCACATCGTGCACAACCCTCCGGATTTTCTTCTCTCGGACTGTCTCGCCACGGACCCTCGCCACAATCAGGACAAGCCGATTCTGGAAACCCTGTTAGGCGAATCATTCGTACGGGACGAAATAAATTTATCGAATACACATTCGTCGTACACTCGTCGTACACTCGTCGTACTACTCGTTAATCGTACGTTAAACGATTCGCGGAATAAAGATTGAGAGATTGAATTTTTACTGTGGATTATAAATTACACCGTTTCATAATTTCGTGCATCGTGTCGATACGGTAAATAAACCGGCGATATATTCACGCGATAATAACAACCGGCCAAAGGCATTTAATTCCGGGCGCCTCAAATTGTTTCCATATTATAATCCACCGTATCTGCTTTTACCAAATACAACCGGCGTAAACGCACCGTTACGCGTTGCCGAATTGTTCCCTAATTTGAATGAAGCGTAATCGTGTTATTATAATTCTCCGTGTAAACGAAATGGAGAAATATTCGTCGTTTAATATTGCCGGAACAGCAATAACCGGGTGAATGCTTCAAACTGGATACACCACGTTGCTGGGCGAAGGTGTAGCATCGAATACCCTTTTCCTCTCCGATTCTCTTGCCTTGAAGAGTATTTAACGAGAAATAAATTACATGTTAAATATGAATACGTAGATTTAACAGTGCAAACGAACTTGCCCGGGACTCGATAAACGCTTCCATCGAACACAGACAAATTTGATACGGTAAATATTGCAAACGCGAAAGCATTCCTCGAATATTCCCTCGAGGTGCCGCGGAGCGTTCAGAACCGAAGTATAGCCAAGAGAGGAGTGTAAAGAACGGAGGAGAGGAAAAGGAAAACGTAGCGAGCAGAGTGATAGATTGAAACCCCGTTTGAAAACGAAACCTCGATTGACCAGCGTGTCTAAAGCGTATCGTAAATTTTGATAGAAAGAGGGACGGACGAAATACGCGAGCACACACACACACACACACACACACACACACAGAGAGAGAGAGAGAGAGAGAGAGAGAGAGAGAGAACGAGAGCGAGAGCGAGAGAGAGAGAGAGAGAGAGTGGAGTAGAAAATTGATGGTTTCTACGCGGAGGTACGCGCGAAACACACACACACATACACCAATGCAGACACATATCTAGCCAACCGCGCGTACGTATCTCGCGCTCTCTCGCTCTTTAGGAGCGACTCCGCCAGGCTCGGCGGCGAAATGAAAGAGGAGCAGAGAGTTTCGTAGACACCGATATCGAGGAGGCTCTTCTGAAACGTCGATCGAGTTTCTATGAAATCGGAAGGGGCTTCAATGGGTATTATTACCGCATAAGGGGAGCGCGGCCCGTAAGGACGGTAATTCCGCCGGTCGATAAGCGATTGCGGCGACCTTAAAAGAACCGAGATAAGCAACACGTGAAAAATCTTTTTCGGTGTTCACATGGCGCGCGCCAGCGAGCGAGCGTGCGAACCGCCCGAGCTCTTATCGAGACAGCAGCCCGAGAGAAGCCTCCGCGAAAACTTTTTCAGCCCTTATCGCAAGCCGGTTTCGGGACGAACCGTCAAGAAATGAGGCGCTCTCTCTCTCTCTCTCTCTCTCTCTCTCTTTGACGAAATCAAACCGATCCGGCGACGACCTCCTTCAGGGTCATCGTGAAAATATTGCCGACTTTGCACGTACCAAAATTATTACACGATTGGGAAGAAGAACGAAAAGTCGTACGACTCGGACATTCAAAAGCTGGATGCGATCGTCACTGGATTACGACACTCTGGACTACGGGAAAAAGAAAAGAAAGCTCTTCGAGGACCATAAACTACTCTCCGAGCAGTCCGCGGCTTAAACAGAAGCTTGGAGACTTCCTTAACATTCTATTGTGAAAGATATCATGAAACTCCGAGTCATATTTTCTCGTATTCTTTTTTCTTTTTCTTTTTTATTCTTCCGCGCAGAAGTTGCAAAAATTCAACTGCAATCTGCTTTGACGACTCGAATGAAATCAAACTTTTCCTTTCTTTCGTCGAATTCTATCTTCAAGCGACCTGGAGGAACGTACATTATCGTGCAAAAGAAAGAAGCACCGAGTATAATTATAAGATATAATGACAAACAATATTTTTGTGTGGAAATTGTATTGTGCAATGATTGATTTATTGCATTTATAAAGTGTGTAAACTATAGCGAGATGAATGAATGAGGAATCGAAGGGTTGGTGAAAAAAAACGTAAGAATGGTAGACAGGTATAACAATAACAGTAATATATTGAACACTAAGGACAACTACAAAAGTATACACGAGAAAAATGGTAAGGCGTAATATCGTGGAGCGCACGATAATATGCGAAGAATCGCGAAGCGCACGATTCTGAAAAACGGTGAAGATACCACGTGAAGCGCACGAGATGTATAATTGAAAAAGGCGTTTTGTGAAGAGCGAGAAGCGCGATAGACTAGCAAAAGAGCCTCGAGCTGAGTCGTGCAGCCCTATTTATATGAGGTGAGCTATCGTTTTTGAAAGGAAGAAGGAGTAGGGACTTTGAAATCGAAAAGGAATAAACAGCACCAACGTTCGTTAGGGCAACGACCTGGTAATCGGTGCTGCACGGGAGACAAAGGATGTAGGCAACGGATTTGGCTAAAGGAAAACAGGAGACGATAGCTCACACGACAACATTATCGAGGTGACCGCACCATCGTCGCAGCGAGGTTTACAAACTCGAGCGTTCACCTCGTCGACTGTTGTCGTTCGAGCAGCTGATTCGGGCGGCGGTACACAAAAACTCTCGGAGCGGCTTGTTATTCCGAACAACTTAAACTATTACCGGTGAAATAATGAACTGAATAAAAAGGTGATTTTGAACATAAAGTATTAGATAATGCTGTCCAGCAAAATTTCAACGTTTCTTTGACGTTTCAATTTTCACTATGCGATTGTTACAGAGTTTCTTGCGCTGAATCCGAATCTGCCCCTCAGTTTTTCAGAAATTTGATTTTGAAAAAAAAACATATTCCTCACCTTTGAACAAATATTGCGAGGTTATTATAAAATTATATATCGAATTGCTCTTTGCAGCAAAAGATTCTGTAGACTTTCCCGAATACAGAGATATCCAATCCTAATACATTATAAATGCTTAAACGTGTTTAAACTGTGGCGGCCTTGGCGCTGCCCTACGTCGCTGCCGCTATGGTTCTTTAGTAATTCCTTTTTCCCTATTCCTTTTCTATTACCTTCCTTTCCGCGGGGACCTGGTCAGTCTTGGTATACATCTGGCGACCAGATCCACGCGAGCCTAGTCCTCTTCATTGTTCTTCCCAGGTCTCGCCGGGGCCTGTTCAAGACCAGGCCCCAGTGAACCTTTCCTTTTTTTTATTACATCCTTTCCCGAGTGTCTAGCTTTTTCCTTCCATCATTTTTATGACACTCTTCCGCGATTACCTTTTTCCGCGTATCCTTTATGTCCTTTCCTCGACCTTCCTCTCCTCCTGGGTTTTTACCCGTATTTTTCTCTCCTTACTTTCGTCTCCTTACTTTTCCCCCACTATCTACTTTTTTTCCGTCTCTTCCAGCTTTGTGGAGAGACCCTTTTTCGGGGAGTCTTTCGTAGGAGTCGCTGTGAAGGACACTTCGGTCTCGAATAGTATACCGTGAGTTAGTCACGCGAATAAAATTGTGTTGAGGAAAGATATTTGGCAGTATCAGTTTCTCCGCCTTTCCCCACAAAACAATCGTTAAAGATGGAGAGACACCACTTTTGCATTAATTTTGGTGGGTATTTTCCATTTATCTTCTTTCTTTTGCACGGCAGTGTATAGAAGTGTCGGTGACTTCGGACAGGCCTGAAAAAATTTTGCAATGAAGCGTAAGAAATGCATAAAATCCACAGTCCGACTAGATTATTAAACCATGTGTAAGTTCTTATTAAACAGCGATACGAAAGAACGATACGCGAATTTCGGATCGAACGTGCTTGGATCGATACTCGATCGATCGACCAGTCCACAGACCGTGTTATTATCGTAAACATGCCCCGGCCGAGTCGTAAATACAATCTTCGGGCCGAAAGTAGCGTCGTTCTCGGCGCTCATAGCGCGTTTCTTGGATCATTCGCGAGACTCGTAATCCCTCGGCGAGAAGAAAATATCAGGTGCTTCGGTAGGAGATCGTCGCTTTCAACGCCGCTAGTGCCGATGGAACAGCCTGACTTTCGATTTTATCGCACGAATTATAGAAATACGTTTACCGAGATTTTCATTCGATTTTTATCGAGTCTCGCAGTACCGTCGAAATAAATAACTCCCCGAGCAGCTTTGCGTCGCCCGTGGTGGCTCTGGCGTTATATTATTTATTTAACGGTGAAAGGCGTATACCAGCCGTATACACATACATGCAGGTTTTAATCGAAATATCTGCTGGGGGTCTCGTGTTTGTCAACCGATACGAAGCAGACCGCGAGGACGTTTTTGTCGGGCGCTTTGTGCCCGAATATTGTCCGACATTCTTGCCAAGTTTCTCGCGCGTCGTAATGTCCACTCTCCGTAAGGAGAAACGCAATCTCGAAAAAGCCTTTCGCGACCGCTCCTTTGTTCGCGCCTTAACCCACGAGTTGTATCTATTATATCCGGACCGCGGGGATCTTTATGCAAAATAAACATTCTCCGCATCGCCAACAATAGAGAAGCCGAATAAAAAATTTCTCCAATCTTTAATGATTTTGAAAGGTTGAACAGAATGCGTCGAGGCACATAAATTCATCTGTAAACCGACGATCTTTATGCAAAATAAAATATAATATTGAGCATCGATTGCTGAATGCCGGAGCCAGATAAATATTTGTTTCGTTTTTGTCGTAAACGCATAAAATCTACGCATAATTGTACGCATAGGACAGAAAACATGGAGGAGGGGAACGATCGAAAATTTGCGTTCGGGGAAATGGAAAAGGAGAACGGAACGCCGGAAACCGGATCCTCGGCCTGTTCAAACATCCTCGTAGAGAACCGACGCGACAGCTCGCCGGCCATTCGTAGCGAAAGAAAATAATTTCAATTGTTTATTTTCAATTTCCACAACGTTCTACCCTCGGGCTGTCTAAACGCGCCAGCGCTATTGTCGAGGATAGCCGCTCCCGCTTTGTTAAAAGAGTCAACTTGAACCCAATTCTACTCCAATTTCAATCGTCCCGCGCCCTTCAGCACCGTTCAAAGAACAATATATTAATTCCCCCTGCTCCCCGTTTCAATTTCTCTTCCAATTACCGCACCTCTCCGCCAACCCCCCTGAACTTTCGCACGTGCCTGAAAAAATCGCGACCGATTAAACATCTTAACGAGCCCCCGCGGAATTTTTACGGAAACATAGATAAATTCTGGGAAAATTCTTTTTCGCCATTGTTGTGCATTTCATGCTTAAAGAAAGACGAATCTTTTTATCTTTGTCCAGACAGAATTGTGTTCGAAAGCACCACGCGAGTGGAAACGAAAACGAAAACAAAAAATCCAGTAACGAAAACGGTAGTCGAAAACACCCTAGTCAAAGAGGATGAGCTATTTGTCGCGGAAAAAAAAAGGAGAAAGAATAGAGAACGGGCAACCGAACAGCAATCGTTTCCCCATTATAAATTGCCTGAACGCGCTTCGACGCTGTTGTTCTATGCTCTGACGGACAACGGGCCGAGTTCACGGATCGTGGAATTCGGAAATATCGATGGAACTTTTAATTATTTGTTATCGGTGTCGAGAGCGGACCCTCGTTCGATTGTGTGCGGGATATGGAGAGGGAGTTGGATATCGCGTGACTGCGAACAAGTTGTATCGCTCTCGTTTTTGCCTGTAATTAGAAACGAACCGGGGGGAAAGGGATAAACAATCGAGACGGATCTATTTTTCCACGGGAAACTGCCCGCGATAATTAGACCTGCGGACACGATCATTCGTTTATCTCGGTTTACGAGTTTGTCGGTAACAAGAGGAAGCTATAACGGTCCACGAAAAGTTCGGGATACGTTGTTTGTCCCGCGAAGAGAATGCGCCTCGATCTCGTTTTCTTAAATGCTTCATCGAGACGGAGCCTCTTTGTCGATATTCCTCGGTGTTCTTAAAAAATTCCACGAACAAGAATATTCCAGTATTCCTTCCCGATGAATAAATTATTGCGCGCACAACGTTTCGTAGAATGTAATGCAGTTTCTACCGAGGTATTCTTGACGCGAGAAAGCCGCCTTAAAAATACAACTGTGCAGCATTCTAGTTCTCACTTTGAAAGAAAAATTATACACAGTTTCTATCTAGAAAAAAAAAGAAAATCATACTAACATCTGCAGGCCGGTTCAAACGAATTGCCACTGTCTGCCGAACTCCCCATTCGATCGAATCAGCCGCGATTATTAACGACCGTCTCTTTCAGTCGCGAGCATTAATGAATCAAGAAAGAGAAGAAGATCGAGCGAATCGCTGTAATCGATTAAGGTCGCGAACTCAGGTGGCAATATTCCCCCAGTTCGGAAGGGCAGGTGTGCCCAAGAATGATCGCAGCAATCTCCCATCGGATCGTGGCTCGATCGCGGACGAAAGTAAGAAACATCGCGAGCGAACGAAACAAAAGGGAGGAAGAAAAGTTTCGGCGATTCCCCAAGGAATGGCTGAGGATAGTTCCGCGTCAATTAGCCAGAAAATGGAGAGAGGGGACGAGTCCATTCAACGAAGATTACTATACTCTGACCAAGTAGAAAGAGAGAGAGAGAGAGAGAGAGAGAGAAAGAGAGAGGAGAGAGAGAATAAATTCAATGGAGACGATGAATCCGTTCGAACGAACCGATCCAGGCAGGAAACAGAGGAAGTGAGGGATCCATGAACAAGGAAACGATTACAGTTTACGGGGGAAAGGTAAGTGGCACGCGGCAGTGGCCCACGCATCCGATTTCACGGCGAGTTTCGGCTTCCGGGTGCCGTAAATCGTGTCTTGGCGGACGCATCCGGTGCATCGCGCTGCATCGCGACGCGTCGCGGTACACGCTGCTCGAAATAAGCGGTCGGAACGAGTATTTTCTCGACACAGATATTCCAATTAGGTTACAACGATTCGGTTTTCCCAAAAAGATTAATAAATTTCCGATTATCCAATCGTTCGCACAGTTTCAAACGGCTCGTTCGATTGTTCAAAGTCGCAACTTTTAAGTGGCACGCGAAGATTGCGATTGTCGTGTCCTATTCGTCGACGATCTGAGACCCGTTGGCTGCGAAACGCCTCCGCTCTGTTCGCCGTCGACGCCCGCGGAATAGTTAAGCAGCCTGTTAGCGCAATACGGAAATGTACATATATGCGGCGGAAGGCTGCAGGGCTGCGAGCCCTCCGCCGAGAAACGGGTAACGCGGGTCTCTGCCGGGTCTCTCGGGTCCACTGCGACACGTGGCCTCGAAGAAAAACTTTAATTATCGCGTTTAAACGTCCAACGTCTGGGTGTAACGGGACGCGACCGACCAACTAACTCTCCCGCCCGCGTTTCTCGGTTACCCCGGCTAATAGCGGATTGGCAACGGGCTACAATATAATGTAATATATGTACACGTTTCCAATGTTTCCACAAAGTCCTTGTCCTGAAATGCTTTCCGTAAAATTTACAGGAAAGTCTAGGAGCACGCTGTTTTTGGAAATCCCTGTAAATCCACGGCGCGAAATTCTATCGAAAGCTATCGAACTCCGCGGGTCACCACATCCTGGACAATCAGAACCGAAGACAGTGCCAAGCCGAGAGCCAATCGCAAGAAGAAACGAAGACGAGAGGCCACGTGATCGATTTTCACGGCGGCGCGCACGCGGCCGGGATTTATGGAAAATCTATCGGGGCGGAATTTCATTAAAAACACGGTTCGCCTCGTCCCGCCTTCCACGAAGCGGGCTAAGAGTCGTGCAGAAAAAAAGGAAAAAAATTATATATATATGTATATATATAAAACCAATAATTTCGCGTCGTCCCGCAGAAACGACAGAGCATTAAAGAACTTGATGGGCCAAAGAAGTTAATTGCGCGTGACACAAATTGTGTCTGCGAGGGAAAAAGGGATTAAAAGGCTTCCGCTAAATAGGTTGTCGCCGGGGAGAACGAGTGATGAGACGAGGAGGAAGGACGAGAAGGAACAGAAAGGGGAGGACCAAGGGAGAATCAACGAAAAAAAGGAGATACGAAAGAGGAATTGCTCCGCGGAACGGATAAAGGAACTGGGTTAGATTAGGTCGCCGGCGAACACGGGCAACAACGCCAGACATAACGTTTACACGACGACGACGGCGACGACGACGACGACGACGACGACGACGACGACGACAACGACGACGACGACGACGACGACGACGACGACGACGACGACGACGACGACTACGACCACGCCGACGCGGCGCGAAACGGCCGGACATTTGATTGCGCGTGCGGAATCCTATTACCCGATTCACGCCGATCAAATTTCCCTTATCAACTTCAATCAATCGTCTCGCGCGATCCGACAGGAATTTCGAAAAGCGACCGTACCGAGGTTACACGCTGTCCAGTGAACTTTTCATGGCTCGTAGGGAAGGTTGCTTCAGCTTCTAAATCTTTCTTCGAGATCTTTTCTAGAAAATCAATGAATCTGCGAATTACTCGATTTTGGTGTACGAGTTCGAATCTTTCAGCCTAACGATAAAAAACGTTGAGCAATGTTTATAGATTTGTTGGATATAGCATTCCGTCCTATATAATAAAAATAGAACGGTGCTCTCCGGTTTCCTGCTTCAAACTACTTACTCGATTATCGACTACGAGATACACTCGTCGACGAACACATTTGTTCTTGCCAAATTACGGTTATCCGGATAAGATTTCTTTCATGTACGACGAACAATTATAATATTTAGTTACAGATATATTACTAAAATGGATTTACAGTAACGAAAAAGACACAACATACTTACAAAACGTACACACAATTCGTCTTCTGCGAGATATCTCGTAGTGTAGCGGTGAAGGTGTTAAAGAGCCAGCCTCGAATCTCAGCAGAATTGAAGAAATATCAATGCAGGAATTTACCGAATGGTACGGAACGGTTAAGAAGTCTTTAGCCGCGAAGATCATGGGGAAGCTACTACTAAACAGTCGGTTAATTCATTTGGGGAATAGTGAAATCGAGGAGGCGAAGATCGAGTGGCAAGAACGAGGTACAAGGGGGGCGAGGATTTGGCTCTGACCGAGACGGTGGAACAGCGTCGATGCAATATCTCCCGAGCCCGGCCAGCCGGCCATTACCGCCAATTAACCTTCTTAAACAAGTAATAACACCGCTCGATAAATCCTGGCCCCGTAACCGAATGAAACCGACGGGCCATTACCTCGCCGGCTCCGACTGTAAATAACCGGGGAACTCTCGCGATACAGGTGATGCCTGGTACAGGGACGAGTCAGTAGTAATTCCGGTCATAAATCCGACAACGGCGTTTCACCAATCATCGCGAGCGTCGCCTAGGGAATCGAGGATTACGGGTTGGCGGCATGTGACCGGCCGACCAACCAGACGCTGCGCGAAATTTACTAGCCACCGTGAACCGACTAATCAAGGAACTTATGCTCGCGTCGCCGAGGCAGTCACGCTTCGTCGACTGTATCGAACAACGGTTAATCGTCGTGGGGGAACTTCTTCCCGAGTTGCGCTTTCAACCAGCTCGGTCAGCAAATACATATGTCTGCGATACGAATTCAACTCGAAAAAGTAGAAAATTACAAAAATTTTTAATTCTTCGCATTAACTCCTTGCCCTGCAATATCGTGTTAGACACGCGATGACGATTTGTTATTAATTTCTTTTAAACCGAAATAAAATTTTACTTTGGTTTTATTCATGTACAGCTATTGGAGAATATAGGCATATGATAAATATTTCTCCTCTTTTAGGAAATTACAGGCTACAAAAAAGTTCTAATCACTGAAACCGTAAAATAATTCGTAAGGCAATGTTTCAGTTTATGAAAATAGGACGAGTCTCCGTTTATTTAGATTTTCTGCAATTTTTATTGCAGTTAATGTGCTTGGATAGAAAAGATTTGTCGAATCAATTTCCATATAAGCAATTTCATGGTTTTTCAATAATTTTCCAAATGAAAACTATGCAGTGGTACGTTTAGAAAATATTTTTAAGTACCGAGGGTACACGAGTACTAAGAATTTTTCTTGCTGAAATATTGTAAATTGATTCAACGTATACTTTGCACGCGATATAAACGTATCCTTGTACCACTAGTCAAGACGAAGAAAATTCCGAGATCGGAATATAATGTGCACGCGTAAAATTTCAGAGAGTTCCGAGCGCGATAGACGGTTCTAGCGCACGGCCGCTATAATTAAGGAATTTGTGCTCGGCCGAGGGACACACCCAGAGTTCCCTTTACCGAACAATATTTCGTGGCCACGAGATTTCAGGGTTCTCGCACAAAGCAATCAACGGGATCGACCCTCCCCGCGAAAGCCTAAACGTTCGCCCGAGATTCGAATAATTACGAAATTCCTCGGATAGAATGAGCCCTGATTCGACGGACACGGGCTGTCCGAACGAGATTCTTGCCGAGACCGTTCAAAATCCGCGGGTTTCAACCGCTTCGACCGTCACGCGACTTTGAGGGGATGGCTTGTGGCATTTAGTTGCGCTACTCGAACCCGCTTTCCCTTTCCAATCAATTTTTTAATTCGAGATTAAAAGAATCGGTTCGAGTCGCGATAGAGAGATGAGCGTGCACATTTTTCGTTGAAAGCGTTGGTGCCTTGGAATCGATATCTGCAATTAGACTGCGGATTGTATGCGTGTATCAACTTACTAAGATTGTTAAAATAACAACCTTTTACTTTTGCATAAAAATCCATAGTCCGACTACAATAAAAATAGGAATACGAGCATAAATTTTTTCATAAACAAAAGAAACGTTACAATTGTTACGTTACAATTCAATGAAACATTCGATAAAAATAACCGCAATTTAATTTTTTTGTTGGGCAGTATGCAGAGGCGGCAGAGTGCGCGAGTAAAATAGAAAAACCGTATCGACAGTTTCGTTGAACAGTTTCTAGTAAATTTCAGGGATTCGGAGAACGCAGACGCGGCCTGCGAGAACGGGAGAAGCTGCGAGAGGATTTCGTCGTGTGGCGTGGGCGCGAATGCTTATAAGGATAAGATTGCATGCCCTAGAGTTAATAGCAGTCATTAGCAGTCATTATTAGCGAGTCGTAAGTCGCTAGACTAAAGGAGAAGCGGGCGATAAGTAGTTTCGCGTGTGTTGGCGGCGTTGTATCGTTTTATTCCCGGTTGTAATACGCGTTCCGATTCGACCGATTATTCGCTCATCAAATTGTTCGATTAACAGTCATGCTGTTCGACCTGTCCTCGGTGTCACGCGCGAATCGCGCGAACATTATGCGTTTATAAAAATGAGTGGGCGAAATACGGAATCGTGAAACCATCGAGAGAGGAGCGCTATTAGAAAAACTTGCAAGTATTTTTTAGTATTTTCTGGTCTCGCGATCGGTGCAGAGATTTTTCATTTTTCATCAAGATCGTAAGAGTGTATAGAAGAGTATCAAGTATTGTTCGGGTGGATCTATAAAGACGATAGTCTATTTTCTAAGGAAATTCGCTCTGTAGTAAATCGAAGCAGAATTTTCAGATGCGTATCGAGCCGACAAAAGTTTACCGGAAACTCGAGAGCTCGCTAAAAGTTAGGAGGTCTCCTCTTCTCTTTTGAACCGGATTCCAGAGCAGGAGAGCGAAGTGGCAGAGCAGGGGAGAAGAAACTAAACGGGGTTGGAAAGTAATTCGAACCACGTAAAATAATCCTTTTAAGTCGTCCGCGCGTAGTAGCACGCTTAACAACGGCGCGCTTAATACGCGACAATGGCCGTGCCTGACGCGTATGTAAACCAACCACTCGGCCGCGCGAGACCGTCGTTAATTAGCAGACTGCTGATGTTTATGCCCTTCTAACGTTTGCTAATATACTTGGATAAAGAAAAAAAAAAGAGAAAGAGGAAGAGAGAAAGGTTAACGAACGTTTCGCGCTCCCGCGTGCCGCGCCTCCGCTCGATTAATCGTTCCCGGAGATCGAACCGCGAGAAAATGTACATTGTCGCGTGTACATTCCTCATCGAGATTTTCGCAAGTCTCTAATTAGAGAGGGACGGTATAGAAAATATTCCTCGACCGGAGGATCCACCAACGAAACACCGCACGGGCAGCTATACGCGACGCGAGAAAACCTCTCGAGGGAATTCCATTTATCCGAGAAACCGCGAGACCCCTGATCAATTCGAGCTTACACTACCGCGCCGCGTGGTTTCCGGCAAATCCCCCTTTCACTCTGGAATATCTCCTTTTATGCTACGCGGGATGCGTCTGAAACACCGCGATACGGCTCCGCCGGAAGACCAAATCGAGTCAAAGAGAATTTCCGGGAAAAATTCTTCCGCGCGAGACGCCTCCGTCCCGGCTGCGAGAATCATCCGAATTTCGAGGCAGCTGTTCGAACGTTCAACTCGCAATTCCATCGTGCGGAAAGTAGAACGAAACATACTTTTATTTTTCTTGTTTCAGATCGGCGATTATGCTTAAAGAAAACGCATCGAGTCGGTTCAAGACATTGTTCGCTGTTTCGGAAAATGCCGCGAAGGAAGAAGCGTCGTCGCGTCGTGTAATCGCTTAAAAGGAAAATCGACGCTCGTTATTTGTTTCGTCGAGTACACTCGCCAATTAGCGACCTAATTAATGGATGTCGTTAATTCAGTTCAAGTATCGATGCGGAGCGGAGCGGAACACGGACGAGCACAGATATACCGCGAGCTCTCGGGCGGGTGAAAATTTTCCTCTCTGAGAATCCGTGAGATCGCGGCCATGGAATCTTGCCGTGTGTAAACGAAATTTTTTTGGCAAGTACAGTAATCGCGCGATCCCTGTCCTGGGTCTTTACTACGATCCCTGTCCAGTGCCTACGCACTCCACCGGCTGTCAACGCCGCGCCGCTTCGCAGGGCGGCGACGATCGATGTCGGCACGAGTATATCGGTGCGAACACCGCTCCATTCGCACCATCGATCGATTAAACAAATCTCTTAATTTTAATTATTTTTTTATGGAACTTTCACTACCATATTTCTGGCATTTTTCTGATTAAAATGACACCAAACACGATATAATTTGAACCGTATTAAGTGGTTTTATCGACGATGAAAGTTTCGAAGACAACGCCGAACAGCGTATTGGAAAGAAAGAGACGCGAACAGTCGCCGTCGCCGGCACAGTTCACATGTAGAGTAAATATGGGCCAAATTATATCGTGTTTGGTCTTGTTCTAATCAGAAAAATGCCAGAAACAAGCCAGTGAAAGTCCCATAAAAAAATAATGAAAAATAAAGCATTTTTAATTGACATTGCATCGCGAGAACACGCGGCGGGCCTTTAAACTGTGCCGGCGACGGCGACACGCTTCGGTCATGCGATCCGTATGTTCGGCTCTCTATCGAAGCTTCGCTCGGCGCGGTCGGCGCGATAGATATCCGAGCGCAGTCATAAATCAAAAAGCATGTCCCTATGCGTTCCTTGTCCGTGGCAAACACAGCGTTTAGACAGGGATCGAGCATTTACCGTATTCCGGTCGTGTAGAATCTTTTTCCGAAACTTCGAAACCGAGGAAACGCGAGGTCAGCGCGGAAGATTAATTGTTTCGGTGTGTATACCTGATTCAACTTTCGTTAACAACAACCCCGGCTATCGAGTCGCGGGAGAATGTTTATACGGCGTTATTTGCTTAACGTCGCATTCGCATTTTAATGTCAAAACCAGGCAGGAAACTTTCGTTTCCGTGGGGAGAGACGGCCGCGAGGGTAGCTCCTCGGTCTAGTAAAATAATAACAGCGGGCTCGGGGCGTTCCGGAGATTGGAACTGCCGCGGGAAACGTTTTATTTACGATGATCATGGTATAAATAATAGCGTGGTACGGTACGGTGATATTGTAAACGTGTAACGCTCAGAGAACGCGGTGGCGAGCCACACGGGTTTCCTCGCGAAACTTTCGAACATCCGTTCTTTTCGCGGTGTAAACACGAGGGCGTTCCGAAGATGCCGTAACTGGGTTAACCCCGACAGAAATCGGGACGCTGCGCGGCCCGCTACGGCGCTACTGGGTCGTGCAAGGGATCCGTTCGTTCCACCCCTATTTATTCGTTTCACCCTTTGACTGCGATGCGCCCCGACACAAAACGTGTCAATCGAGCGGTGCAGTGGACGCGACAGCCCTCGCGGTATACAACGCGATATATCACCGAAAATTCTAAATAAAATCCTTAGAAAAACACATCAACGCGTATCGTCAAGCTTTCGTCATAATTTAAACGACAATCGCGCGTTTCTGGTAGTTTGGTTTTTTCATATTACTTTTCTCCGTGTAATAAAAATCTTTCGGTGAAATCGGTCGTTCATTTATTTAAATTTCCCGTCGTCGACTCGATGTTATTAATTCCTTAAGAAACTAAAATTTCACGCCCGTTCGAATTTCCCGCGAAAGGGGTCGTTTATAATTCCTTTCTCTCCGTTTAGTTCAAATTACCCGTCGCTACGCTAGCGAAATTATGGCAGGCGCAGTATAAAAAAATTGAAAAGCGCGTTCCGAACGTTATATCATCGTGTAGTTTCGACGACAAATACAAATCAATCTCGGTAACAACAGGACGAGACTAAACCGCTGCACGGCGTTGCGCCGAGATATCGTAGTATAAAACCCTCCGCTATGATGCGAAGCAAGAATTCCGATTTCTATGGAATTCAACTAAATTTTTTACCAATTCCGAATTTTCGATCCCACGGTTACCATTGTAACCGAGGTGCGAATTAATCGCGTTAGGGTAGCCCGGGACAGGTTCGAAGACATCAGGCGGTTTCGAGGGAAGAAACGGATGGGCGGTACGAAGATCGGTAACTAGGTTAATCTTGATAGGTATGGAATTCCCCACGGGATTCCTAAATCAGCGAGACGCCGTGCTACTCGAACCTAGAGAGAGAGAGAGAGAGAGAGAGAGAGAGAGAGAGAGAGAAAAAGCCAGAGAGAGAGGGGGGAGGGAGAGAGAGAGAACCGATAGATCGATAATCTCGCGGCGGCGGTCCTGTTCCGCGAAGATCGAGAAACGAGTCGGACCGCGACCGCGGCGGCGGCGGCGGCGGCGACGGCGACTACGGTCGACGGGATCGACCTCTCGCGCGCGACCGACATCGACGATCACGCGGCTTTTCGCAGCTACTTAGCGTGCCCCGGCGTTTCAAACGTTTCACAGTTTTCGCGGCATAAACACGAGGGCGTCCGAACGGCTCGCAGGCAACTAAATAGGTTAACTGGAGCGTCCGCTCTCGGAACGGTGTCTTCGACACACACACATAAACGTACACACGCGTCGCACATACCACGAGCACACCTATGCACACAGGCGCGTACGCACAGATACACCCACGAGAAACGGAATGAGACAGCAGCGATATAACAGACAGCAGATAAAAAGAGAGAGAGAGAGAGAGAGAGAGAGAGAGAGAGAGACAGTATGTGCGTGTGTGTGTCTTGTGCGTTCGTTTACTCACCCGCGAGGCAGCTGATCGGGATTGACGACGACCACGTCGGCGGCGCCGATGACGATGGCGAAGATGACAGGTTATAACCGTCGATTCCACCGTGATCGAGGCTGCCACTCGACTGGTCGACACGTCGTGGTATCATACGCGAATAGTGGTAACGGTGCACGACGACAGAGGCTAGGACACGGGCGGCCCGTCACCCGTAACCCGCAAAACTCGCAACGAGGAGGACGCGACTCTTCGGCGAACGCGCTGCCCTCGCGACGGTTCCCCGGCCAGGATTCGAACGACACTCACCGACCGACGACGCGAGGATGCCAGCAAACGAAACGACAGACGGCCGTACGATGACAACGACGAGCGACCACCTCGCAGAGGGTAGAAAACGTTTCCCTGCTTCTACCACCGACACCGCCCTCGCGCCTCGCCACACTCGACGCTTGAACGCGCACGCGCGACGCCGCCTCGATAACGCGCGTGCGCGCCCGTTGTCCCCTCTCGCGCTCCCCTCGGAACCGCACCGAGCGCACACCGGACACCGAATTTCTACCGAAAATCCTCCGCCGCAAAATTAATATTTCCAATTCGAGGGGCGAACCGCTAAAATATGTGATGAAATAGCCCCCGATCGACAGAGTTGTTTATACTCGTCCCGTGAAAAAATGTGTAGCTCGCTCGATGCTTGGCGCTAAGAATTTCCATGACACCGGAAACTACTTATCGGAATGTGCCTCCACTTTTTTACCCCCAATAACTAGACAGCGGATTGGTATGAAAAATAGAATTTGTCGATTGGAATCCGTAAGAGCCAAGAAAACATTTTATCGACATTATTGACCAGGTAAATCCAAATCTCTATCTCTATTTTGCAAATCCCTATTTTCAAGAATGGATTGTTAATTTTTTTAAATGTAATCCTTCCTCGTTGCTCCTCCGTGGGCGATTTTTAAAACTAAATTCCGCAGTGTTAAGAGGTTAAAGTCTTTTAATATCTTTATTGAATCACGTCTGCTCGTTTTCGTCCCGAATGCATAAAATCCGCGGTCCACCGATAAATTTGCCCGAGATAACGGGCTTCTTAAACTGGAATAGTAACGTTCGAAACTGGACAATGGAGAATCCTTATTTCGCGCAGATACGCATCGGTACGGTTGTTCGCTGAAGATGAATCGTACCAAAACCGCGCAGACAATTTTTATTCCGCCGCAAAGAGCCAGCGACGACGCGTTCCAGTCCGAAAGGCCAGCATTCCGGAGTCGAGCGATTAAAGAAAGTCGGCGAACTTTTCGGTCGGGAGAATCCGGCGACGATTCTAAATACATATAACAGCCCGTTAAGCTCGTGTCGCGATTTTTCGTTCCGATCGAGGGTGAGATGGAGTTATCGTCGAAAGCGTGCGACTTATCGTAAACGAAATCTAGCGGAGATTTTAAAAACGACGCGTCGTCGGGTTCCGGCGACCGCGGGAATGCAAATTAGGCGTAATTTGAAGTTGCCGCGCTGCAATGACCGGCTCGATCTTTGCCGCCCGTTATCTCGTCGGAGATACTTCCGGCTCCGGTTTTATGAAAACCATTTCATTCGTGAAGACGACGGTAGATTGTCCCCCTTAAAAACCAGAACGGCACTTTGTCCCGCGCCTCTCTGTCATATTAATTGTTATTAACACGGACCAATCGCAATTCCGGCAGGGGAAATTGCACGGATTACCGCGAGAAAAATTGAGGGTCTATAATCAAATGAGTGGTAGTGGAATAAAATTACACTAAAGTCATTCTGTGTTCAGAGACAATGATTTCTACCGAGTTTATCTAATCTCTGCGGACGTTCAAGTACGCGTACCAAGAAGCAGCGGGTGCGCTTGCCCCTCAATGGAGACCAATGGCGTACCAATTGTATTAAGATGTAGTCACCGAAGACTTCGTTACGAATTCGAGAATTTTCAATGCGCTTCGACCTAATAGTATCGACGGGAAACGATCGGGACGACCGCGGTAAAAAAATTACTTTTCGACCGTGTAGATATCTGTGAAATTGCGCGTCTTCGAAGTTTGGAACGTACGAGAAAAAACTGTAAGCAGGCCATGGGCCGAGTTCGGCGAAGACGCCTTGTTTACGTTTTTTCCGCGAGGACGAATCCGGCGGTTGAGCCGGAGTATGTGTGCGCGCGTGTTGTGTGTGCGGCCGCTGGTGGTCGGTCGAAGTCGGTCGTCTTCGCGGTCTGGCGGTCGGTCGTAGCCGGTCGTAGCCGGTGGTAGTGTGTGGTCTGTCGTTGGCCGAACTAGGCAACAGTATATGCGTTTGGAATAAAGAGTTTTATGTTCAATTCCTCTACGAATATTCCTTCCAGTGTTTTATTTACGTAATCCAGTTATTTATTGGTTCTCATTGAACAATATCCACGATTTTGTTAGAGGAAACATTAATTTCGCGATGAACATTGAATTGTTCGTTGACGCGATGCTCTTTCGCTTCGCTATAGCGAGATCGAAGCGATACAGAGCCGTGAGAGAGAGAGAGAGAGAGAGAGAGAGAGAGAGAGCCCGGGACCGAGCCCGATTTTGAATCGACCCGCGACGAAGCCGTTCGTTAATGCAGATTCGATTAAAGTCCGTGAGCTACGAAGAAGTTTTCCAATCAGACCGGTACGTGCCCCGGTGAGGCTTTCTTTCCTCGTTGACCGACCGAGACGTAAGATGGACGAAGAAAAAGTCGTCCACAGTGTCCACAAGGATATCCCTCCGCGACGAATTGTTCGGCGAAGCTTTAACGCGGCGGTCGTCTTTCCTAGAACTTGACTGCTTGACAGTTCTTCTTCCCGTTGCTGCTGCTGCTGGCTGGCTCGACCTTCTCCATCGATGTACTTCGTTCACCCCCATTTGGATACTTGAAACTTCTACCCCGAGCGGCAAACCGAAGCAGCTAAGATTATTAATAATAAGAATGAGAGCCGGACGCGGTCGAGGGTCTCTCCAAATGGAACTGCTAATTATACAGGCTGTTGCGAAACTTTGTATATTATATACTATACAGGCTGTCGCGGATGGAAATCCTTTTTAACCCCCCCCCCCCCCCCCCAACGCCGCGGATGACCGATGAACGAAGACCCTCGAGCATCGCGCGCTTTTATAATAACATCACAATATTTGTTCAAAGTTGAAAAATGGGTATTTTTTTCAAACTCAAATTTCTCAAAAACTGGGCGTCTAGGAGAAAAATTAAGGTCAGATTCGGAATCAGCGCAAAAAACTCTATAAGAATTTCATAGTGAGAATCGAAACATTTTTGGCTGTTGGACAGTGTAATATGATCATGAAATTCATGATCTTCGAAAATTAAAGTGGACACTCCCGAAAAATTGCCTTGAGAAAAAAAAAATATTTGCAGAGAATTCACCTTGCGATACCGTTTATATTGCATTAAATAACGAAACATTTGTTACGTCGTAACAAATAAAGGAGAAATTTAGGTGGACCACCCAGTATTTTCGTGAATTTTCTAGGCGTGACATAAACGTCTAGTTGGAAAACACCGTTTGATTTTCCGCGATTCGTGCACCCGTTTTAAAGCTACGATCGTCTAAAGCCAACCATTCCGAATATATGCCAGCAGGTGCGCTCGCGTCACTTTGTCCGATCTGTTTTCGAACTTTTCCATCGCATTCCGGGATAATAATTGCGCTTTCATCGTCCCTCGGAGGCCGCGGAGTGCGACGTCCTCCCCTGTCATCGAATCGGACATTCGAGAAATTAGGTGTTCCAGGATTGTAAAATTTTTACGCGTCCCGGGAAGGCCGTTTCGACGTGGCGAGAAAAGAAACGTTCGCGCGATTCTATAAATCAATGCTAGAAAAATGTTTGGCCGTAAACGGTGGGGGAGGTCGTTATCGACGGCGGTTCCCCCAGGAAAGAAGCAGAAATTGCTAAGTACCGTGAAATTCCCTCGTAACAACGAGAGGGTATAAATATACGGTCTCGGGCCGGTAGAGGCGTCCCGACGCGCTCGTTTCCACGGACAACGCGGGCCAATGGATCAAACCGTATCGCATCACGCGTTTTAAAGCTCCGCGAGCTTGGCTTTATCGGGCAGCGTTTAGTCGCTGCCAAAGCGCGCCGTATCACGATTAGTTTTCCTCCAACAATCATGATTAGTCGCACGATTTAGAATCGAAGTTTAACGTAAGTCGTCCGTCGCCGTCTTCTAATCGGACCTCGAGTCTTCTAGGTGAGAACCAACGATCGAATAATTATCGTTTAATTCTGCGCATCGCACTCGTCGTATCTCGAGCTCGTTCGATCGGCGTCCTGCTGTCAATCGTTTCAGTACCAGTGGCCCCACTCTGATTTCTTTAAAACCATTAGTCACGTTAAACCGTCTCCCGATAAACCATGGTCAGTACCGATAAACGCTATTCAAACGTGAAACTATTTATTTTATTATTTATCGCGATACTTGCCTTCCGATTGTTAGGATAACCTCCGGTTACATTATTTTGCAGTTAACTTAACGCTAAACCTACCGAGCACTAAAACCGAGTAAAATGTTTTAGCTTATAAAAATAACAAGGCTCTGTTTATTTAGATTTTGTGCGATTTGTTATCGTTCATATACGTGCTTCGATAAAAACGTTTATCGAGTCGATTTCTATGTAACTTCATAAATTCAAATGCAATTGTAAACTGAGAAATATAAAACCGGTCATTTCAACCGACAACGGTAGGATCAGTGTTAATTATTCGTTTCCCTACTGCGAATTCTTTCCCCGCTGGCGCGCGAAGACGGCCGTCGACTTCCCGCAAGAGTGCGCGAGTTTTACGAGAGACGCTCGAGACACGAAATTTCGGAAAATAAGACCGGGGAAAAGGAAAATACAGGATAGTAATTTCGGGGGTTTACGCGGATGAAGTCGAAGCGCTACGCGGCGGAGCACCTGCCGCTGCGCACGTAGAAACATCTGTGTATCGCGCCATGAAAATCGAACGACAACCGAACAAGACGGATCCGCAAAGTCCAAAAAAGTTCGACCGTGTCTCTAACGTGTTGGGATTGTCGCGACAAACGATACGAAGCTGCAAACAAAACTGTTATAAACCTCGGGAGCTCGGTCGATGTTGCTCGTTAAATACTATGCAGAAGAGTTCCGCGCGTTCGTCTGGTTCCTGGCTTGAATGGAATTTCGTCGTCTTGGAACTGGTTGAAGGTTGAACAGAAAGAAAGAAAAGAGGGATCGTACTGGAGAAAGACCGGGAATAAATAAAACGTCGAAATTCGCTGGTTTGCTAACCTCGGTAAAAGTCGCTCTCGGTTAAGAGGACGCGATCGAAAAATTTCATTGCGAATCGATGCGAACCTGTTGACCGAGTAAAGGAGCTGCCCAATTGATTTCTGGCCGTACGAAGCCCGAATAAGTTGTGGTTTGCGGGGGCTGCGATTCAATGAGCAGGAAATATGAAAAATCAATGAGACACGCGGCGCGGCCAGCTCTGTCTCGGTACGATGTTGCCCGGTTAACAGGTTGAATTAATTTCGAATCAGAACCGATCGGATTTCAAGTGAAAGGTTGAACCCGCAGGGAGGAGGAGCCGTGAAAACGGTGGAAAAACTCGCTCGGGGAAGCTGAATGGCTGCGATCGAAACGGGCACCGGCACGAGCGCGGGCCGTGTCGTCGTCTCGCAATTGTTCCCACAGGACCGCTCGACGATTCTAGCCGCGCTCGAGGACTACACGAACGCTCTGGCCATTTACCACGACGTTCTCGAAAACCCACCGGAAGACGATAACGACACCGCCCCGGCTGCATTCTTTCCGATACCGAGTACGTTGCACCCTGGCGGCGCGGCGCGGCGCGGCGCAGCGAGCCGTTTCCATAAAATACATGGAATTAATTCGAAAATATTCGTGTCATCGTGTTGGTCGAAACTATTATAGGTCTCTTCGTAAGCTGATACGGGGGCGGAACTACGATACCGCGAGGCACCGCAACGCGGGAGGTGACCGTGATCGGAGGAGAGTAAAAATTCGATTTCACGGTCTGCGGACATATTAATCGAGCCTCGGGCGATCGTAAGAAAATACGTTGTTGCACCTGTTCGTCCGCGCGCGGCAGGGCGTCGACGGAAAGATCGTTCGAGCATCGCGTCGTGACGGACGGCCGGGTAAAGAGTAAAAAGGAAGAGGAAAAGAGGAGTCGCGAGGAGAACGAATAAGAAATTCCGTCTGTATGTTGCATGTCCGTCCGGGGCGGCGTGGCAGTGACTCCGAACTGTCGGATATGTAGCTCAGCCGCCCCGGTGACGTCGCATCGCGAGAATCGAGCAACTGAAAGAACAAGCTGCGTCTGCGAAACTTTACGAAGACAGCTGCGACGAGTCGCGCGGCGGCACGGCGCGGCGGCACAGCGCGGCGCAGCGCAGCGGCCGCTCTCTGTTCGATTTTCCGGGGAAATTCCTTTCAATTCGATTCGATTCGGATCTTCTCTCGGCGCACATAAAACGGGGGCAACTTAATGTTATGATACGCCGAGGAACACGATGTTTCCTCGACCGAACCTGTTAACCGGAGGATTTCTCGATCTAGAGCCGTTCACCCCGGCCGCCATAGATTCGACCGTGATAAAAATGTCGATATGATTTAAGCGGGAGC
This sequence comes from Lasioglossum leucozonium, assembly GCA_028454225.1. Taxonomy (NCBI): domain Eukaryota; kingdom Metazoa; phylum Arthropoda; class Insecta; order Hymenoptera; family Halictidae; genus Lasioglossum; species Lasioglossum leucozonium. The sequence goes on from CM052206.1 coordinate 12,342,566, forward strand.
GATTCTCAAGCGGGTCGATCGAATCGGGAAGAATCGACGAAATCGACAGCTCGCGACGCGACGCGAAGCAGCGTTTCGCGAACTGCGAATCTTTTATTTGCTCGAGCGGCTGTCTTCGCCGCGGGTGCTTGCTTTTCCGAGTAGTGGTGTCTCGCGAAGCGTACCTTGCTTTTATTGACCCTTGGAGAATTCGAAATTTTCCAGCACAAAATGAGATCTGCGATCTAGGAAGGATTAACGCGTTGAACGCCATTGGTGTATACGAACAAGTAAAAAAATCAATGTTTACCATAATACAATCAAGAAACATGAAATTCATTGACAAAATACGTTGAATACGATGGTGCTCGCTTCGATCAATATGTTCGTTTAGGGAAAAACGTTGCGTTTGTTTAATGTCACTGGTAAAAGTCGGACATTTCATATGGGTCAACCTAATAACCCTAACGGAACAGCTGGCAGGTTATAGCAAGTTTGGGAAACACGAAAAGTGAGTTTCCATTGTAACCGATAACGTCCTCGCAGTCTGTACAGGGGGCAAATTATGGAAGAGCTGAAGCGGGAGATACGCGAGAATGGAACGTTCGTGGTATTGACCAGGGAGGTCGAAAAATTGCTAGGCCTGGAGAAAGAGGAGCAGGCTACGCGAGAAGAGAGCGAGAGACTCAAGAAACTTGCGGAGGAGTTGCGGCAAACGATCGCCCAAGAGAAGATCGCGGACCACCCGGAGGAGAAGCGGATTTTGAACGAGCTGGCCGCAGAACAGGTAACACTTACCAATTAGAGTGTTCTCACAGTAAGAAAATCATAAAAAAAA
>CM052207.1:0-25262 GCA_028454225.1 Lasioglossum leucozonium
AAAAAACCCTGGAAAGAGAATCGTCTTCGGGAACGGGAGGGGTCCGGGATAGGGAAACGATGAGAGGGAAAATAATCGGGAGGGGACAGAAGACGATCGTGTGAAAGCCCTGAGTAGCAAGAAGGAAGATGAACCCCCGGGGAAAAATGGCGGGGAGAGACGCGGCGACGAGAGGTGTATTCTTTTTTTCTTTCTTTGCGAGTAACGATAGAGGAGAGAACGGCCCTCCTGTCCGCTTTTTAAACGTGCTGCACGAACTCCGGGTTCAGGAACGAGAAGCCCATGAACTCGGTCTGGTCCAGATTCATCATGAACAGCTTGTCCGTGGGCGTCAGGTCCGTCTTCTCCGAGGTGAACTGTTTGTCGAAGTTGTTCACGTCCTTGCGATGTTTCTGAAAACAGCGGACAAATATGAGCGTTGGTACACGTGGACTTGGTGCGTTCCCGTAAGTAGTGCTGGATTAGCCATACAGCAGAAGTAGAAAATGCTACGGGCACCGCGTTTCTGAATGCTCGCATTAAACCGAGAAAAGTTTGGTGGAAAAGTTGTGTTCTATTTTATTATCGTACAAAACCTAGGTGGCTTAATTCGGCCGTAGCCGTAAGCTAATCAACGAAAAAGTATATGACCTAGACGAAACGCCATTGACATGTTAATCGATTGAACATTAACACTAAACCGACCAGCGTCGGTTAAACGACGAAATTTGTCGAATTTCTTGTCATCTATTTCTAAGTAGTGGTTCAATTATTGGCACTCACGATCTTTGGCTTGAACGGAGGTTGCACCTCGCGGTTCTCGATCCTGACCCAGTCGATGTGCCGGAAGAACGCGTGGCTCCGCACGTCCTCCTCTCCCCGGAACCCGCAGCCCAGTCTCTTCACCGGATTCTTCGTGAGGAACTGAACATAATCGTTTATTCGTGCGACAAGATATTACTATGTCGTCTCTCTCTCTCCCTCGGTTATACCACAGTTTCCCAAGGTTATTTGGCTCGCAACTCTCTTTTCAAAGTGCACGTTCACCAGTAACTTCTTCCGGATCTCCCGAGCGCCCACGTTGGGAAATCATGGTACAACGCGTGCGAGAAGCAGTTTCAAATTTTTGTTCATTCTCCGATGCAAACGAGGAGAAAATTATTATATCCCGGTTAAGCTGCTAGTTGAATAGAGAGATTGCGTTTTGAGGGTGGAACGGGACAAGCTCTTACCGCTTTACAAATTTCCCTAGCCTCTTTGGTGAGACTCTTCGGGTAGCTGACGTTGTGATCTTTGATGGCGTCGAAGAGTTCATCCTCATCTTCGCCGTCGAAGGGCGGCTGTCCAACTAGCATCTCGTAGAGCAACACTCCGTACGCCCACCAATCCACGGATTTTCCATACGGTTGGTAAAGAATGATCTGAGAGTGAGCCATGCATTGGTTCATCTTCCAATAAAATATTGTTACACCGTGTTTTAACGAACTACAGAGAAACAAACCTCGGGTGCAATGTAATCGGGCGTCCCACAGAACGTTTTGGTTGTCTTGTCGCCGCTGATGCCCTCCTTGCACATCCCGAAGTCCGCGATCTTGATATGTCCGTCTTGGTCCAGCAATACGTTGTCCAGCTTCAAATCCCGGTAAATAATACCGCGACCGTGCAGGTAGAACAGACCGATCGCGATCTCGGACGCGTAGAATCTACGAAAATGCCGATACTCGTCGATCTATTTCATCTAACGTTCCGAGGATTCTAGTTGGATTAGTTGTACAAGTTAATTCGTGGCCCTCGGAGGAAAAGTAAGACGGTGCTGGATTAACCAAAGCGCTTTGAGATTGTTCGTGAATAAATTCACGTGTAAAAGCCTGCAGATCAATTTGTACAACTGATAGGGAGTTTGATCAACACCCACACGGCCACCGGTTCTTTGAACTTTCCGCATTGTTGTATCTGGTACATCAGATCTCCCCCGTTGACGTACTCCATCACGAAATACAGCCGGTCCATAGTTTGGAAGCAGGAGTGCAGTTGAACGAGGAACGGTGGCTTGCTGGACAAAGCCAACACTCGTTTCTCCACCATCGCGCACTCCACGTCCTCGTCCTGGATGATGATGTCCTTCTTCAGGATCTTGATCGCGTACAGCTCGTCGGTACCCTTCCGTTCCGCCAACATCACCTGGAGAATCCAAGGGCGACCTTTCAAGGACTTTTTGTTGTTTCTTTTGCGAGGGACGATACCCTACTGTGTTTCTATTATCGTCGAGAAGGGAAGGGAAATGTATGTTTAATGTTCCAGTTTCTGAGAGAGGAAGCTCTGTCCGTCGCTCTGCCGGTTCTGTTCCAAACTGTTAACTTTGCCCGCTAGGTATTAATTCTAACTACGGTAGACCCCCTCGTAACCGGACCTCGCAAGTCACCTATCAATTTCGGAGAATCTCAAGTATACAAAGAAAAACCGAATGTCTCCATCGAGAGGGGACTGACTTTTCCGAAGCTGCCCTTGCCGAGCACCATGAGGAAGTTGAAGTCGCTCGCTCTGATCAGGTCGCTCTTGCCCATGTTGTGCGGCACCTCCTTGTCCTGAGTGGTAGTGGCCTTCTTCGTAACCGACGTTTTCTGTGAGAGATAAGAAGACAGATGTAGACAAGCGATGAGACACGATCCCAGAAAAGGAAAGCTCATCGAAAATGAATAGGGAAGCTTACTCGCATCTTGACTTTGAGCTCGGCGAGATCGACGCCTTCTTCGGGCACGGGCACGTTGTAGAAATCGCCCTCCTCTTGGGTGAGCAGCTTGAACCATCCGCTCGCAGGGGCCTTCATCAGCTCCGAGATGCCGAACGAGAGCGAGCCCATGAAGTCGTTCCTGGACGTTCGATCCCAGTCCCACACCTCGATCAGCAGCCGCCGGTCCTTGTCTTCTGGCTTCAGGTCGCTGGAATAGCGAGAACGATCTCGGTACAATTAAGAACTCGCCTAACGCTGGAACCACTCGATGCCCGACATTAGCATTTAACGCTGAACCTACTACCGGCGGACATATCATCTATTTGCTTTGGATTTTTTATACAAATAAATTGCGTGATTTCTTTTTATTAGCCACTTTTAACGCTCGGTAGGTTCGGTGTTAATTAACCCTTTGCACTTGGAATGTTTTGCCATTGGCAGACTCGATTGTTCAAGAGACAGTCTCGAGGAACAAACCCATTTTATTCCGACGTGAGGCGATCGGAAATATTTGTGATAAAATGAAAATTTATGCTATCGATAGACAGCAGATTTTATGTAGGTGCTCCAGCTTGTTGGACATTCAGAGAATTTTTATTGTTCATAAAGATCCGCTGTCTATTGATCATGAACGTTGCTATAGCGATGCCATTGGAATGCGAAGGGTTAATGCTTTAAGCTTCTATCGCTGTTGAAGGACCTATTAACAATTTGACTGTCATGCCACCCACACGTGGGCGACAGGATCACCTCTCCAGATTCAACGATGAATTTCTCCGGCGAAAGGTCGGGAGAGTTTGCTTGCTTATATTAGTCTGGTGAAATGCAACAGCGCCGGGGAAGTAATCCTGCCTTCTCAGTTTTTGTGTTATTGACACTTTATGCGGCAATTTTCCAATAGTCTCTTTGATTTGTGGAGAATTAACGAGTTACCCGAAAACAACAATCAATTCGTTCGTAATCTAACACACTATATAGATGAATATAGCGTTACAACTTCTTCCGAGATCTTTATTTAAAGCTAATTTTTCGGAACACTAGAAGTGACTATTTTATATTACTTCATAAAAATGTTTCATCATTTTCGGAATAATACAGGGTGAGTCACCTAACGTTTGCACCTGAAATATTTTTAAAGACACGTCAAATTCCTTACGGACAAAGTTGAATGGTTCAATGGGGCTCACACGATGCCATAAAAAACATTTGTTTGTACGTTATTGTTTTTTTTTAGAGATCTCAAGGTCACCACCATTTTTTAAACGGGACCACCCCCTTTTAAATACTCTGAGCAAAGAGTATCACCGTAGGTGTTTAAAAAGGGGTGATTCCATTTAAGAAAATGAAGATGACGATCAAATTTCTAAAAAAAAAAAAAATAAAAATGAATACTTTTGTGGCATCGTGTGGATCTCACTGGACCATTCACCTTGCCCTTCAGACATTTGACGTATCTTTGAATACATCAAAGAGGCGCAAACGTTGGGTGACTCACCCAACGTATACAGTGGCGTGCAAAAGTTCCCAGCCAAATCGTTCTTGCGATGTTCCTTCTACAAGAAAAGCATCACCAAATTTTTATCATTATTGAGTAAAAATGCTATTAACAGGCTTTGGTAGATAAAGTGTAAGGTAGCTTCGATTTCACGGCATGTTTGGGATGCTCGAGTTGTGGCAGTCAATGTGTCAAAAAGCTCCTTAGCTAACCATTTGTATAGACACTTGGTACTCGAAGAACTCCTATCTCTATTCCTGAAGAGTGAAGATGAGGAAAGAAAGGGAGACTTTCATGACTCACAAGACGATAGTCTCGTTCCATTCGGGGTTCAGTGATGACTTGATCGTCTTGGTCTTTTTCTTCACGTTGTCCGAATCCGGGATCAGCTTCAGCTTGACGTAGGGATCCGACAGTCCGTTCGGGTCCATCGGGATCAGGTTTCGGCCCTGTTTCACTGAAATCAACGATCCGATCCAGGGATCGGCTCCGTTCAGATCCTCTGACCCCCTTCCCCGCTGCCACTCTTTATCACTCTCTCTCTCTCTCTCTCTCTCTCTCTCTCTCTCTCTCTCTCTCTCTCTCTCTCTCTCTCTCTCTCTCTCTCTCTCTCTCTCTCTCTCTCTGTGTGTGTGTGTGTGTGTGTGTGTGTGTGTGTCTCTCTCTTGAGTAGTATCCTCCGCGATCCAGCCTAATTTCGAGACGCGGATCGAGGACGAACGGCTCCGCGATCGATTTCCATTACCGTTTCGTTTCACGTGTTCCGACCTTGCGAAATTGAAAAGAACCGCCTTTTCCAGCCGATAATAACGGTCTAATAATAAAGATCTCGCTGCTTTCCTACCGAGGCCCTGCTCCACGAGATAATCTTCCTCTCGTGACCACTTGAAAAACGTTTGACGGGGAACCAGTCGATAAATCGATCTTCAGAGATATTTTTAATAACGATTCCCGCGGAACCCGACACGGGATTATTACGCGGCCCGTAATGATCAGACGAATCCGCTCACGGTTACGCGTTTTTGGCCAATATAATCCGTTCTTCCTCGATCCTCGATCCCGGCGGGACACGATCGCGATCCTACTCACCTTCGGAGATCGTTCTCGGAAGAGGATACCTTTCGATATGTACGAGGAACCAATTTATGCGTGACCAAACACGATAAAATTTCGATTAACAATATTCCATTTAAAATATCTGCTAAACTAATCGTCTTTCGATATGTTTGTAAAATATTGTTTACATCATTAAATAAGTTGGTATCTAATCAATTACTAAACGTTTAAGTATTTGAGGAGGTATTATATCAATTTTATATCCATGAAATGAAGAAAAATAATATAGAATGGAATTATTCTAGGTTGGAAGAAACGTTTCATTTTCAAGTGAAAATAGCTCCGAGTGCAAAGGGTTAAATATATTTTGAAAATTTCATCGAAATCGCTCAACGTTGCTATGAGTTACAAACGTTTAAATTGTAGTTTTTCACGATTTTCGGCCTCTAACTGCAATAAATCTTATGTCTTTCTTATAGTATGTATCGGATTCTTATATCTTTCAGTGCCAGTCGTTTTTTCCCGCACTCCCGCAAACTTTCACAATGCATATAATTGGCACAGATTAACAAAACGTATTTTTTAAATTTCCAATATACGTAGACCCACATAAAAAAGTTTTAAAATGGAACTTTTAGTATTTTCTCAATAATTCCGATGAGTTTCAATTTTTCAAAAATTTCTTTTCACATCATGTGGTAAACTAATTGCTCTATCTTCTGGAAAAGTTCAAATCATATGGCCGAATATCGAAAGAGTTATCATTTTTTAAAGAGAGCGTCTAAATATTAATAAGAGTCACTTCGAGACAGTACTATGGTTGGCATCCTCTTTCAGAAAGTCAGCGAAGATCGCAGAGAACGTAGGGTGTTAGCGTAGTGCTTAGGGTGTAACTTACCCTCGACGGTGAGCTTGTTTCCGGAACAGCTGATGTTCAAGTAGATACGACCGCGTCTTTCGGTGTGGTCGCAACCGCACAGGTTTGGCACGCTCTCCTCGCACCTCTTGTGTACGTTCATGTCGCATGCTGCGTCATCAGATCATCGATCAGTTATCGGAATCGTTCAACGATCCCGCTGGCGTCAGCGTCGTCGCTTACAGCCAGACAACCCGGCAACCTCGTTCGTATGCCGTGTTTTTCGTACACTTTTCTTATTTTTTTTTTAATGTACACTTTCGCAACATTCGAACGTTTCGAGCAGCGGGATGGATGCAAAACAGCGCGGGGGGGAGTGGTGTGCGGTGCTACAATTCGCGTCTAATTCGCTGCCGAAATTGCAGCCGCCGATCGATCTACCCTCGCGAATTTTGTGTTAGATCGATCATTGTTAGTGGTAAGAGCTTTGGGAGGTCACAATTCGTTCCAACAGAGGAAATATTATACATTCGTTTATTCGCACGAGACCTGCTGAATCTTCAGGCTCTAGATTTTCTTATAAAAATTAAGCTCTTCCAATTTTCTCCGCTGATTCTTTAAATAATATCTATGTGGCATGTTAGGAGTAGGTACAATTTTTTTGGAACCTTTAATTTTTATTTGTATTAAATCCTTTGCTATCTCTAAGGTATTCTATTTTTTTTTTGTAATTAACCGTGTAAATACGCGTTAATTCTTCCCTGTGATTAATGCTTAAACGGCCGCTGTCACGCAGGTGTGACTTATTTTTTGTTTCATTTTCTTCTTCGTGTATTTTCAAGCAGCGTATAAAAATAATTTGGTCACCATGATTCGCCGAATAGAAAATCGCGAAGACGTTGGAACAGGAAGAATTTTTGTTTCGCATAAAAATCTGCAGTCCATCAATTAGTAATTACGCGTCGAACAAAACCGAAGAAGGATACGTGCGACCATGAAAGAGTTTGAAAAGATAAATCCCTATGCTATTTGTCAAGCTTTTGAGATCAAGTGGTTCATTCCATCAATGTCTACCCCGATTTAAGGGTGGAAGCATGGTTCCTCTCATCTTCTCTACAACTGTATAATCTCAAAGCGTGTGAACTTTTCACGACAATTAACTAAATAAATACAACTATATAAATATATATATATATATATATATATATATATATAATATATTTATATATTAGTTCATCGACATGGTTTTATTAAAAAAGATAAATTCCTCTGTATTTTTGGCAAGCTTCGGAAACCAAGTGTCCCATTTGATCAACGTCCACCCTGCTCCAAGGACCAAAGTCATCGTTTCTCGTCTCTTGTTTAGAATTCTATAATTTTTAAAACATTTGAACTATTTTTGACAATCAACCGTATAGATATAATTGTGTATTACTACCTCCGCGTGGTTCTATTCAAAAAGACAAATCCTTCTATTTTTCCCGAGCCTCTGAAACCAAGTGTTCCATTTCATCAACGTCCACCCTGCTCCAAGGGTGAGAGTCATCGTTCCCTTTCTCTTGTTTAGAATTCTATAATTTTAAAAACATTCGAACTTTTTTGACAATTCATCTGTGTAAATGTAACTGTGCATCACTTCCTCCACACGATTTTATTAAAGACAAATTATGTACTCTGCTTTTGACAAATGTTCCATTTCAGCATCATTCACCCAGCTGTAAGAGTGGAAGCACCGCCCTCTTAGCTTTCCTACAATTTCATTATTTGAAAACATGCAAACTTTTTTGTCAATTCGTCTATATAAATATGTATAACTGTGTTCATCACTTCCTCCACACGATTTTATTAAAAACAAATTACGCTGCTCTTGACATGCGTTCCATTTCAGCATCATCCGCCCAGTTGTAAGGGTGAAAAAACAGCTCCTCTTATGTTTCCTACAATTTTATTATTTGAAAACATGCGAACTTTTATAAGAATTCTCTGTATAAAAATATAACTGTATATTACTTCCTCCACGCGATTTTATTAAAGACACAATGTTGCCCTACATTGTCTAAGCTTCTGAAACCAAGTGTTTCATTTCGTCATCATCCATTCAACTTTAAGGGTGGAAGCAGCATTCCCCTTATTTTTACCACAACATTAAAACATGCGAAGTTTTTTGATAATTAATTAAACAAATTTACCTATGTATTATACTTCCTCCACGTGGTTTTATTTAAAAAGTCAAATTACTCTGTTTCTGGAAAATCATTGTGCATCATCATCGTCCACCCAGCTTTAAGGATGGAGTCATGTTGCTCTTCCGTTTTCGATCATGTTCGTGAGAGGCGAAGGGCGACTGCAGTTGGTGAACGCATACGCGCGAGATTCAACGACCGTGAACCTTCTACGAAACGACACGTGCGTGGCCGGCGACAAGAAAAGAAATAGGAAAGAAAAGGTGGCTGAAAAGTGATTTTTTGTGACCAAAATTCGAATTAGTTAATTAGGAATTCAGTGACTATAAAAGAATAAATAGAGGTGACCTTGATATCTTAAAAAAAAAATAACAAAAACAAATAATTTTTATCGTGTGAAACCCATTGAACTTTGTCCTTTAAGACATTCGACGTATCTTTAAAAACAACAAAAATATTTGAGGTGAAATGAGGTGAAATAAAATCCGCAGTCTAATAACATGTTCTTAGAATCATTTGGACTAAGAAATTCTGAATTTAGCCGTCGAAGCGACGTTTCCAATGATAATTAATATATTATATTTCGGATTTTGAAGGGTTATGCGCATAAAACTTGGAAAATCGAATTTTGGCCACGAAAAACGGGTTCCCGGTCGGCTGTGCGAGGGGTCGGTCGATGACACCCTCCGCTGCATGCCCGGTCAAACGAGCCAAGAAAAGATTCGAGACGAGCAGACGATCGATCGCGGACCGGAACGACGGACGTTCGTTTACCCGCGCGTATGCGAATCGACGCGACGCGACGCGACGGTTTCTTGGCTCCCGGTGCCGACCCGCCGCCGAGTACTGTCGCAATTCCGTCGCCCATTCAAACGTGGATCATTCTGATTTTCGATTTCTTCTTCCTCCGGTTGCCTCGTTTACCATCGTTCTGTCTACCGCAGCGTTCCTCAACCTTCTACCGGAATCTGATTGACACCGTAGACGGGAGTATAGTAGCCGTTTCACGTAAATAGATAACGCTATGCATATTTCAGTGCAGCGAGTGCGCGCGGGTGCAGTGAACTCGTGCGAACTACTATGTAGCGAGTAAAAAAGTAAAGCGTTGTCGACGTAAATTCCATCGAGTGTTACCGATTGTAAAAGTGCTTGTCAAAATCGAAAATATTATTGAATAGATCGTAAAAATAGTTGCGATTAGACTGCGGATCTTTACGCAAAATAATAATCTTCCTTATCTGTTATGAGAACCAAGAGCTACTTCCTTTCTATGCTTCAATCATTTTAGTTCAGTGAAAGTATCACGTATGGATCATAAATCCATAAAGTCTGCAGTCTAATAAATTGTTTTCTATGTGGGAAACAACGTTCTAACGGAGTACCTTAATTTCTTCATTTACACAGAATGTCCAAAAAATGTTGTACTCGAATGGGTGGATCCCTGAGGACATTTGAAGTGACTTATTCCTTTGCGAAAATATTCTCCGCAGCTTCGTTAAGAAGTTATTAACGAAAAACACGGACCAATCATAATATAGCCACTGCGAACGGATTCCGGCTCGGCCAATAGCAAAGCTACGCTCAGCGAGATCTCTCGCGAAGGCGGGGTCCGTCCGCCGTAGACGAGCTCCGATTGGTCCGTGGATCATCCCTCTCAAAGGAATATAACATTTTCGGAACATCTTATATATTTTGTTGTAAATGTTACTAATACATCGTTACACTGAATCGCTTGTTTCTTAAATTGATCGTTTTCCCAGCTTTTATCGTTCTCATAAATCCTCAGGCTGAAAAACGCTGTGGTGTCCCCGGTCTGCCATCCCAGTGCGACGTTTTTCATTGAACATTGCTTGTTACACTTGCGATAGGGACTCTGCTCGAGCGGAATCGGGAGCCGAGAAATAAAAGTGGCGGGTACTCGCGAAAGTTACCGGCAAGGCTCGTGGCGCGGATAGGACCCGAGTCCCGAGTATCTACGGCAGCGGCTGCGGGGTCGAGTAACGTGGCACGCGCAGTGTTACTGCGACCCGGTCTGCGATCGTCGGGTAAAAGAGCGGGTACTTTCCGCGGGAGGATAAATCGTATTAAAATCATAGTCGCTGTTCACTCGACCGGTTTCCTATTGGGTTGGTGCGAAAGTTCGCAGCGTTTTCCGATAAAAATTCGATGACAAAATTAAGATATCACCAAGCTGAAACCGACAAATTGCTATTCTTAAATTCCTTTAATCTGTCCACTGCTTAATGCTCGCTACACACATCCGTTGTTTTAACGTGCGGCGACCATCAGGATGAACTCAATCGGACGCTGCACATTTATTTGAACCGTAATTACGGCGTCGCACGTCGATTTTGCATCGCCGCAATCGCATATACGATCGTCTTTATATTATCGCATATCAGTTGTTGTACACGTCCGTTATTCTGCCGTACGGTCGCCGCACGTTAGAAAAACGAATGTGTGTAGCAGACCTTAACCAGCGCTCGTTCATATCTGTCGAAACAATTACGAAAGAAACAAGTCTTCCGGGTCCTCGCGGACCCATCCTGATGTTTCGCTGGCATGCAAGCGTCACACGAAGTGTCTAATAAAGCTACTATATTCTTCTCAACGCGAAGAAGAACGAAAAGGTCGACACGATTTACCCGACAGTCGCAGAGAGGGTAGCGCGCGACCGTCGAGCGGGTCGGGTCTCTGCGCTCGCGCGTACTCTTCATCGGGTTCGTGATTTACGTATGTATACAATGATATAGGTACACATACAAGGGACACATACACGTGTGTACAACTACGAGCATGCACGATATATGTATAGAGAACAATATAGTGTACGATATGATAGAGTATATAACTAGGATATCCATAGAGATCTAAAAACGAAGACTCGCGGGGGGTACGTGGAGGGTGGGCGGGGTTTATACACGTGTCGTATATCGTATGTACAATGCCAGAAGGGGTACAATACATATATGTATGTACAGTAGATGTGTATACTTTCTTATGTATAAGGCGGCGAGCTCTGAAAAAAACGTGCCAGAGAGTACGATCAAGAGAGAGAGATAGAGAGATAGAGAGATAGACGGAGAGATAAAGAAAGAGAGGTAGATAGATAGATACATGGAGAGTGAGTGAGAGAGAGAGAGAGAGAGAGAGAGAGAGAGAGAGAGAGAGGGAGGGAGGGAGAGAGTGAGAGACAGACAGAGAGATAAATAGATAGATAGATAGATAGATAGATAGATAGATAGATAGATAGATAGAAATAAAAAAAGAGAGGCGATGATGAGTAAAAGCGAGGAGCGAAAAGGAGAGAGAAAACCAAGTGACGTGAGCACGCGATACTGTGACGCGTGATTAGGGATCTGGGGGGCTACCGGTTCGCACCAGGTAGCCACGGGCTACCCGACCGGCGGAGACCGTCGAGACTTTAACGACCCCAACGTTTGCGCTAATCGTCGGATCGATCCGCGCTAAACGGATCTACTGAAAAAAGCGAACAATAAAGAAACAACGAACGTCCAAGTGGCCGCAGAACAAGTAAGAAGAGCATAGAGCTGTTGAGAATGGCGGACCAAGTGCTACGGATGAACCACGCAATACCGAAATATGTATACATACAGTAACATGCCATGGTGTACGCGAACTGTTTGCAAACCGAAGTGTCACTTGTGTACAAACATTTTTCCTTGATCTAGGATCACGATCGCTATTATATTGAACGCCGTGTGTGACGTACATGCATAGTGCCATTTACGAAAGTGAATATTTCTGGAATATCTTGTTACTGTGATTCGTAACCAGATCTTTATGCATTTGCGATGAGATAATGGACAGATCAAGTGCAAACAGTGGAGACGTTGAAATATAGTGTCGCGTCAAAAACATTACATTAACATTGTTAAGAGACCAATGTCCTGTGCTTAATGCAATTTTTATTTTTCATAAAAATTGGCAGTCCATTCATGAATATTCAACATTTTTTGGCATGAAAAATGGACAGATCAAATGCAAACAGTGGAGATGTTGAAATATAGTATTGCAGTAAAAACATTACATTAAGACAATAAATCAATCTCTTGTACTGAATGCAATTTTTATTTTGCATAAAAATCGGCAGTCTGTTCATGAATATTCAGGAGAATTGTGGTTTTGCGTGGTCGATTGAAATAGATGTGGTACATCCTGTACATTGTCGCCATTAACATTCTGCTCGTTTCGCATGATTGTAATTATTGCACGAACAGGGGATGTATAAAAGTTACTAAAAAATTTTTGTACACTGAAAAACGTGACATGTTTATAAGGCAGCCCGTACTAGCCGCTTTTAATGCTCGGCGAGTATACTGTCAAAGGAAGCGAAATCTGTAAGGACAGAAAATTTGGAAGAAAATTGTACAGCATACTCGACAATTTCCGGCCGTTCGGGTGACTCGAGGCCACCCACCCGGGCGATCTAGTGATTGTTCGGGGCTCTGGTGAGCATCTTGTAGTGAATCAACGCAGCTCTGGTTAGCACGAATTGTGTACGGAGCACGCAATGCGCGCGGAATAATGTTGAGACTGGCATTTACCCCTTTTCCTTATCGATACGTGTTATGTTCTCGCTACGGATGAGAGCATCGAGTCCGACAAAGATCTCGAGCAAGGGCTGGTGGGCCAACAACGATTACGGGTACAGGGAGCTGTGCGAGACGGTCGACACACCGTGGACGGGTACGATAAGCTACTGGTACTTGCCAAGCAATAATGGTACTGGTAAACACTTGCTAGCTTGCTAGCGGAGAAAGGGTTTTCCAAAACGGAGAATCCCGTCTACTCGCGGGTGAGCCGTTTGCTGAGAAACCTGGAGACCGAAGAGAGCCTTTCCTCGGCTAGACGAGGACAGAAGTGCGCAACAGTGCCGTTTCTCGAAAACCTGGCCAAAATTCCGAATTCTGATTTTTAATAGTCAATATTTGCTGGTTTTAGGATTTTTGCGGTTTTGGAGCTTGGTGCGAACGTTGTTTTCAAGTTAGATTGTGTGAACATTGATTGAAATTTTATCCAGCAAACTGGACGTAGTGTTTCGAAGTGTTTCTTTGGTGAAAAAGTCAACAGTTGAGTTGGCTCAACACCGTGAGCCATTTCTGTAGAGCATAATTTTAGTTAGTCATTTCTGTGGGCCTCTGCAATGGGCCATTGTTCCAGTGGATCACTTCAATGAGCCATTTCTGTGGGCTCCTTCAGTGGACTCCTTCAATGGGGTCACTTCTGTGGGTCATTATTTCATGGTGCCATCTCAGTGGGCCATCTTAGTGGGCCATCTTAGTGGATCATTTCAGTGAGCCATTTCAGTGGACCATTTTAGACTTTTAGCGAGTCACTTCAATGGACTATTATTTCAATGAGCAACTTCAATGGACCATTATTTCAGTGAGCCATTTCAGTGGTCCAGTTGTATGGACCGAGTCAATGAGTTATTATTGCAGTGGGCCACTTCAGTGGGCCGTCTCAGAGGGTCACCGGAGTGAACTACTTCGGTCGACCATCTCAGTGGGCCGCTTCAGTCGACCATCTCAGTGGGCCGCTTCAGTCGACCATTGCAGTGAGCCACTTTATTGGACCATTACAGTGAGCCACTCTATTCGACCATTTCAGTGAACTAGTTCACTGAAATATTGGTGAATATTAGTCATTGAAGTATTATTTGAAATGAAGAATGCTGTCATATTCGTATATTAATTCTATTACTATGTTTGGATTCTAATTCTGAATCGTCAAAATGAGTTGTGTATCAGAATGAGTGGATCAGAATGGACCAATCGTTGGAAATGATCTTTGAAACAAACGTTCCGATTCGTTTCTTTCTAGACATTTTTCTACGGCAAGCTCTTTTCATAAAATTTGTATAGCTTATGTAAAATGATTGTATAATAATACATCAACTCGGTAGAACGCGATTTGTCACGACGTGAGGAGAACGTGAGTAAAAAAAAAAATACTACGATCTACGTAATACTACGAACATCTACGTCAACAGTAAAAATGTTTCACACGTAAATTCCTTCGCGACTGAAACTATCTCTGACACACATCGAACATGCTCCAAACTTCAAGACACCAAACAGCACGAACTTTCAACTCCGACGGATCGTGTGTTTAAAAAAAATTCAAACGACGTCGGAAGCTCCCGATACGTGTATACACGAGACCGGTCATCGATAGCAATTAAACAGACTGAATTTTGGCCAGGTCTCCGAGGAATGGCACCGCCGTGCAACACGGCAAGACGAGACGAGACGTGACGAATTTGGGACGCGTGATCGCGAGAGCTTCCTGTTCGGCGGCCCTGCCTGTCCGGTTTTTCTCTGTTATCGTTCAATATGTGCTAGCTACCTGAACATTTAAGTCCCTGATGCGCGATACCGTGAAGCATCGAGCCGCAGTGGTCGCAGAAGGTCGGCGTCAGGTACGTGAAAACCTCCCATTTGTGTGCGGTGCTCATCTGGGAACACAAAACAGGGGTCCAGGGAACACCCGGTCCTTCATTCTGGTCCGACCCTGGCGATGAGCGAGAGAGAGAGAGAGAGAGAGAGAGAGGGAGAGAGAGAGAGAGAGAGAGAGAGAGAGAGAGAGAGAAAGGACGAGCGAGGCAGACAGAGAGACAGAGATAGATAGAAAGAAAGACAAATAGAAAGAGAAAGAGAGAGAGGACAGAGAGAGAGAGAGAGAGAGAAAGAGAAAGAGAGACAGTGCGGACCGGAAGCACAGAGGGGCCACCGTTCGAGTGGATGGCTCCGGAAAAAAAACCGAGTCAACGGAGACCCTAGCTCCTCGCGATGGATTGGAAGTGACGATAGGTAAGAATCGCGTGCCGCAGCATCTCGCGACGACAGCCGAAGATGACAGATAGTCCCACGGCGGAATCAAGCTCGACTCATCGCTCGACGCTTGCAAAGACCAGAGGCAGCGACTTCGCTTTCACGAGACGCCGATAAAGACACCCTTGGGGAGAGCAAACTCGGCTCGTTGGTTCTCTTTGAGAGAGAACAGGGTCGAGAGACAGAGAAACTGGCAGAGAGAAAGAGAGAGAGAGAGAGAGAGAGAGAGAGAGAGAGAGAGAGAGAGAGAGAGAGAGAGAGAGAGAGAGAGAGAGAGAGAGAGAAAGAGACAGAGTGAGACGGGGGTGACGGGGGACGGAAGCTCCAATTCCGTTCGACGGAGTCGAGGCATTAAGTTCGTTTCCGCGGCGCACTTTTTTCCGGTTGTTTCTCCAACGATTGTTGTTTGCTCCCTCTTTCTCCGGTTCAATGAGGCCTCTCGATCGTAAAGAAGTATTCTCCAAGAGGGAGCTAGAGAGAAAGAATTCTCGCCAGCTTCTTAGAGGTGTTGTAGCTACAGTAATCGCTCGTTCGTTGTCCAAAGGCCGGGACGCAGAATGGACAACGAACGCAGAGGCACACGCTTTTTGATTTATGTATGATTGCGTTTTATCTACATCGCGCCGACCGCGCCGAGCGAAACTTCAACAGAGAGCCGAACATAGAGAAGGACAGAAGAAATACGGATCGCATTACCGAAGCGTGTCGCCGTCGCCGGCACAGTTTAAAGGCCCGCGTTCTCACAATGTAATGCCAATTAAAAATGCTTTATTTTTCATTATTTTTAATGGGACTTTCACTGGCTTGTTTCTGGCATTTTTCTGATTAGAACAAGACCAAACACGATATAATTTGGCCCATATTTACTCTACATGTGAACTGTGCCGGCGACGGCGACTGTTCGCGTCTCTTTCTTTCCAATACGCTGTTCGGCGTTGCCTTCGAAACTTTCACCGTCGATAAAACCACTTAATACAGTTCAAATTATATATCGTGTTTGGTGTCATTTTAATCAGAAAAATGCCAGAAATATGGTAGTGAAAATTCCATAAAGAAATAATGAAAATTAAGAGATTTGTAAAATCGTTTCCTCGAGTCAATGTAGTGGTGTTCACACCGATATACCCGAGCCGAGATCAATCGCCGCCGCCCTGCGAAGCGACTCGGCTCTGACAGGCGGTGGAGTGGGTAGGCACTGGACAACGAACGCAGCCAAGATTTTGGACAACGAACGAGCGATTACTGTACTCTTCTAATAGATATACGTGTACATAATAGATAGACGTGTCCGATCTTGTCGTTTTCGAGAACCTTGCTGTTCCTTGGTTTGATTCGCCGCGGCGCGCGGGATCGCGGGGAACAGAAAAGAATAAAGAAAACAGAAGAAGAGAGAGAGAGAGAGAGAGAGAGTGCGGGGGAAGAAAGTGTCGTCGCCGACAGGCTTGTAGAAGCGAAGGGACACAGAGCGCAAAAGAACAAACTGTACAGAGAACGTGGAACAACAACTATTTACAATGTCCGACGACGACGACGACGGCGGAGGACCGTTCTCGGCCGCCGCGCCGTCCAAAGCTCTCCCTTTCTATCCGCCAAGCTGATCGATGCGTGCTTTCGCCGGTCTACGCTCGGTTCCATCGAGCCGACACTCGATTCCCAGCCATGGGCCACGGGAGTTCCTCTGGGGCTCTGCTTTCCCGTAGAAACCCGAACTCCACGGCTACCGAATCGCTCTACTCTGTACAGTAGTGCACGGTTAAAAGGCATAGAATAAAATAGAAGTTTGATCTTTCATCGTACCATTCGATAAAGCCCCCAAAGAAAACCCTGTGTCGCAAGTTTCAAACCGGTATCCCTATCACAAGGGTAATTTTCTTATAAAGTAGATTTTTGTTTATCTTTCGATCGATAAAACGGTGCACTACTGTATAGCGAGATAGATCCAGAGATAGATCTAGATCTATAGACAGATAGTGGTCTTCGAACTGTATGAGAACATGGGATTCTCGGAAGCAGAGTCTAATTAGTGGACTTCATGCGGATTTCATGCATTTATGGCACAAACGAGGTAGTGTAATTGAAAACAGTAAAGAAAATAAAATACTCTTTATAAAAAAGAGTATTCTTTTTTAACGAAACCTTATAATTTTCTTTCGATACTATTGTAGAGTTTGCAAAGACGAATCTGACGACTACAATAACCGTACCGGTTACGATCGACAGAGTTCGAAGACCAGGGACTCGCGACTGTCCGGAGCGTTTTCTCCTCCGGGGGCCACAGAGCAGAGCCGCCAGATCAGGGGAATCGACTGAACCGAAAACGTACCGGATTAGTCACGTGACATTGTGACACATGCACGACAGAGACGAAACGCCTCACGTGACCGGGCCATGACGGAAGCGTGGAGGAATAGCGTCGTAGAAGGGGAAGTCCAGAGTGGGAGACAAGTCTTAATCTGGCGACTCTGCCGCGGAGCGGTCTCCCAGGGCGTAGAACGGCCGTCGCCCATGCCTGCTCTATTCTACTTTCATTACTGGCCGTGGAGCAATGCCCCTGTGGGCAATCCGGAACCCGTGCCTGCATGAGAGCGTGCGCGAAAGGGAAAGCAGGAAGAGAGAGAGAGAAAGAGAGTGAAGCGAACGGAAAAAAAAAACAAGACATGTTGTCGTTATAATCCATATCCTACGTTATCGTGGCAGCTTTTCTCTCTCTCTCCAGCTGCTTCTCTTCCTCTTTTCGAAAAAGAAACAGTCGTCGGTGCGCACACAGATTACAGAAGGAAGCGCGCGACCGCAAAGTACACGCCTCTGGCAGAGAGCGCGTGCAGCGATTGGTTCCCGATCGGAGGGGCGTGGCAAATGTGCCCCGGATCGCGTGCCGATCGAGACAGCGAAGAAAGAACACGGACAAGCGGTCTTTAAGCGAAAGGAAACCCGATTTCCTCGTCGTCTGGTATCGAAATCGGCGCGCAATCGAAAACGCGTTCGGAGAGACTGTACACAAGCATTTTCGAGAGCGCGCTCCACGGAGCTAAGCTAAGAAATCTATTTACACAGAGTAGGAGCAGGAAGAAGAAGAACGAGTAGAAGTAACAGTAGTAGCAGTAGTAGTAGTAGTAGTAGTAGTAGTAGTGGACTAGTAGTAGTAGTCGTCGTAGTAGTAGAAAAAGAAGAAGTAATAGTAGTAGTAGTAGTAGTAGTAGTAGTAGTAGTATTAGTATTATCAGTAGTAGTAGTAGTAGTAGTAGTAGTAGTAGTAGTAGTAGTAGTAGTAACAGCAAGAAGAAGTATATACGTATAAGAACACGATTAGAAGAGTACGAAGAGTTTGTTAGAGGTACAAAGACGAAGAACAAAGCAACACCATGTACAATCGGTGGGCTAAAGAAACAAAATGTATACGATTCCTTTTCGGTATACGTGCGACAGTGTTCCGTGTTCCACAATCGGATTAATTTCCTTTCGTGTGTGTCTGTGTGCGTGTGACTGGTTGCGTGTTCTCGTATTCTTTCTTTTATTAATAGTCTCGGTTTTCTTTGGTTTTTAATTATGATACCTTGGCACTTCATGCCCTGGTGGATGACACCATAGAGAAGACTACCGCAGTGGTCACAGAACGTGGGGCTGTTGTAGGTATGTTGCTTGAAATGGTGCTTCGTCCGCGTGTCCTGCGTTATTACACCATTACACCGTGCACACACACGCAGACTCTCGGGGGTTCGTGGCTTCGGGACGGGCATGTCTCGGTGGACCATACTGGATCGGGATCGTCGGGATCTCGGGACTGATTCGAAATGGGACGCGACGATTCGCGCTCGATCCTATCTCACCGATTGCTCGCGGTAATCAAGCGGTACGCTACTCGGATAATTGTCGGCAGTTTCATACTCTCGCGTTCATTCGAACGTTCAATTGTCTGACTAATTACAAAGTAAATGTTACGAGTCTGTGAAAATTGTGATCAATAGACTGCGGATTATTGTGCGAAAGAAACAAATTGTTTGCAACGATTTACAATGATCAGGAGCGAAATAGAAAATTCTTCTTCTTTTCACAATTTTTATAATCTGGGACCAATACATTGAACCTGTCAAGTTCTTCTTAAGTTCTGTTAAGAATTGCAGCTACTCATTTCTACGGTCCAGTGATCAATTCGAATCAAAGTTGATGAATCGATGAAAGCTGTGCTCGATGCTACAGGAATCCTTGCGCATCGCTGACCTTCGAGACTCTTCGCAAAGTTCGCGGACGTTCGTGTAAATTTTTAATCCTGGAGACCAGTATGAAGAAAAGGAGGCACACGAACTAGCCAAACCTGTGCCGGACTCTCCAAAATTTCGCATCTTGCTGATATCTTTATCAAACCGCAAACACGCAAGCCGAATAATCGCCGAGAGTCTACAGCAAGAGCCACGATAGTAATCTGTAAACCGCGGGCGTTTTTGCAAACTCCCCGATACTTTCTGTAAACTAAACACGCACGATTAATCTGCGTGCGTCCAGAGCGAATGTCGCGATAGCAATCTTTGAACCGTGAGCGTGCGCGCGATAATTCTCGATTGCACGGGCTAGTACGAACGACAAATTGGGTGGGACGGTGCCGAGCTACACGAAATTTTCCATCTTTGTTGCGAAACAAGAGCCACGACAATTATCCGAGCGCTACCGTAACTCTCGTCGGGCGTTATGCGTCGCGACACGAACTATTATAGTCTACGGAACGCTCGCCCGTCAAAGTCCGGAAGCGCGACTCGATTATGTGCTTCGCGCAGCAACGACCGCCCCTCGTTACAGGTAATTATGCTCGTTCGTTCGATGATCGACGCCAGCCGTTTTCGGTTTTAACGCTTGTTTTCGCGACATTTATCGCCTCGGTGTAACGGCCGATTCAATTTTCGATACGCGCGCGCGTCCAATCGTGCTGTTCTATCACGTTCGCCGGCGACAACCGGACCTGTCCTATAAAACTGGACAATGTTATTATTAGACTGCGGATCTCGCTGTGCAAAATAAAAAGAATAGACATTTCAGGCTTTACGAGCATAAGGCGAAGTTTACGCGTTTATGACAAAAATAAGTACGTGAAATACAAATATTTAATAACGTTAGAAGAATTTCACACAATCGTTACATTGCTTTACATTAAAATGATTAAGCGAAGGAATAAATGCTTGTGTACTTTCTTTTTCGAGTAAATAACGCATACTATTTTTATTCTGTATGAGGAGACGCAGTCTGTTAATAACAACCGTTAGTTACTCGATAATGTTGTTTTGTGAGATGTTTACTTAATTTCAGCATTGATTTTAGCAGAATAATTTTTAACATACAGTCAGTGTAAAAAGTGGTTGGACACTCTTAGAAAGCCGATAACTTTTTTACAATTGCACCGAACGACCTGTTTAATTGTCCTTCCGTTTCAAATGGTGGCTGTACGTTTTTGTCGTGTATGCGCGAAATCCGCGACGATTCTTGTCCTTTCTACATCAGCGAATTCTTCGCTCGAACGCGCTTTCGTCCGAACCATTATCAAACTATTGGAATCAGCTGACACATCATACATCTCCTAGATCATCGGCACACGTGAAAATCGTCTTATCAAACTTCTCGGGACTCGGGGATTAAGATCGTCGTCTCGTAGATCCGAAGCGTAAAATCACGGGATTAAAGTCGAGAGAATCGATGAGAGAGAACAACCGGTGAGATCGTCGAGAGATCGAATCGGATAAGGAACGTTCGTGGGTGTCAAAACTGAGATAGTCAGAGACAGAGAGAGAGAGAGAGAGAGAGAGAGAGAGAGAGAGAGAGAGAGAGAGTCATCTTCGAAGCACAGAAGCACGAGGGGATCAGCATCGAGGGGCCGGGGAAGACGCTAGGATATTGATCGTTTTTTAGTCAGAATCCCCGAAAGTAAACTGAAAACCCGGTTTCTTCGCGCGGTCGACGAAACGTTCGCGGCCCGCGACGGATCCTCGCGTTCCGAACCGGTCCCAAATCGGTCTGGCAACTAATTTCCGAACTGGGATTCTCGAGGAGAGTCGCGAACGTTTTTCTATGTCCGTTCCAGCGATTTCACGGTCTTCGCGAATAATCGACTCTCGGCTCGGTAACCGCGAAAATTATTCCGTGTCACAAGCGTGATTAAACGAAGCGCAGAGAACGCTTAGGCCAATCGTGCGCGGTGCGAGAAAACGTGGAATAATAAATATATAGCTCTCAGCCGCGGGTGGTCCTTTCCCGGTCCTCTCCAGCCCAGGATCTCTAACGACTTTTCAATTATTCGTTCTTGTTTTTTTTACGATTTTTATCTTCAGCTTTCTGGAACTTTCGGCACGGAACGTGTAAATAATGGCCGCGTGAACGAGGAAAATGGTAAATCCACGGCTGCGACGAAGACGCAGGAAAGGCGAGCGCGCGCGTATCAACTGCGCCGAGAAACGAGTAGTATAACCCGAAACAAAACGAGTCGCGGACTTTCAGATAGACACGGACTTGTACGTCGACACTTACATCCGAATCAGCTCCCTTGTCCGCCCCGGGACATGTGAACGTCACGTATTCGTGACATCGCTTGTGCACCACGAAGCTGCAGACTGAAACACGAGCATCATCGCCATACCTTATTCGTCGGGAATGCTTTACGGGGACGTCCGGGATAGACGTGGTGTTAACGCTTACCTTGGCATTGGTACCCTTGCTTGCCGAACCCCCTGGAACAAACGATTATGCTGGTTAGTTCGCTGGTAATTTTCTTGAAATTTTTCTTTAAAAATAAGAAACCTTGGGTACAGCTGGTGCACAGGCAGGCGGATCTACAATACTGCAAGACCGGAGTGATCGATCGGAGGGGGCCCGAAATTTTTGCATTTATTATCTTGTAACTTCACTAAAATGATCCCTAATTCAAATCAAATTAAAGGTACACTGACAAAAAAAGAACATATTTTTTGTGTGTAAATTGGTTTTTTCTGGGGGCATAAAAGTGTATTTTGCGGGGGGAGGGGGGGGGAGGCGAAAATTTGTAGTTCCGCCACTAGACATCTTCGACATCGTGAAAGCGAGATATTTCGATCATTGCAGCGAAAGGGTTAACGAGAGTTATATTCTCGGACTCGTGCCTATACGAGCATTCGCCAACTCCAGTGAATTGTTTTCGCGCCATTCGGACCCTTCTGACGCCTTTAAAATGGTTTAGCTAATTTTCGAGGGCGGAGCACAGGTACGCGGCAACCTGTACACCGACGTAACCGAGCACGTTTCGATGGAAGCTTCGAAGGAATGTAGGCTAATCGCGGATTTGCGGCGACGCTTTTCATCCCCCGTCACCTCGCCGATGCGCCTTGCGTTTCATTGGCCGTTTCTTCGCGTTTCGTCGCGTTTTCCCTGACTTTCCCACCGTCCCCTCTTCCTCGCCTCGTTTCGCTGATTGTCATTGTCGTCGCGCCCCTCTTCCATTCACAGCATCGTCTCTGTGCAGAGGGCAGCATACCTTTTTCTTGCTGTTTCCACCGTGTTTTCGCCCATCGCGTCGCGCAAATAAAAGAACCGTACCGGAAAAATAGCCTAATTTGATCCGGCTCCTAAATTGAATCACGGCTGATGGTGTATAAATTGATTTTGCTGGGAAATTATGTTATAAAATTATTATATAGAATATACAGGGTGAGTCGGCTAACGTTCGCACATCAAATATTTTTTTTATTTTTAAAGATAAACGGTTTTTTTTTTAGAGATCTCAAGGTCACCTCCATTTTTTAAACGAGTCCGCCTGCTTTTAAATACTCTGACCTTGACCTTGAATAACCTTAAGTAATTACAGTCACTGAATTCCTAACGAAAGAGGCTGTGTTGGTTTTTGTGGGAAGCAGGATTAAGAAAAAATAGAACGCGGTTCTGAATTTCATAGATGCAAGATTTCTCTTAGCCCGTTCAACATCGACTGACTGTCCGACTGTATCAAAAGTAAGAAGTACCCATGCCAGTCGGACCAAGGACCCTTAGCCTCATCAGTGTTTTAAACACATGGCCTTTTGGGTGTAGGATTACTGGCGTCTTTGGGTCTACGAGGCCTAGTTGGAAAAATCAACATTCGACCCTCGGTATCTGCATAAGCATAACAGAACCGAGGTGACGATAGATTAATTTTTGCCCTTATATCAATAGGCTGTCATCGTAGGTGTTTAAAAAGGGGTGATCCCGTTTAAAAAAATGAAAATCTTCAGAGTTCTGAAAAAAAAATATTTTTATGGCATCATGTAGACCTCACTGGACCATTCACCTTGTTCTTAAGACATTTTACGTATCTTTAAAAACAACAAAGATATTTGAGATGCAAGTGTAGGTGATTTATCCTATATTATACATGTATAGACAATATAGTATACAGAATTATTTTGTATGCACTGCT
Source organism: Lasioglossum leucozonium (assembly GCA_028454225.1). NCBI lineage: Eukaryota > Metazoa > Arthropoda > Insecta > Hymenoptera > Halictidae > Lasioglossum > Lasioglossum leucozonium. The sequence continues at coordinate 23,562 of CM052207.1, forward strand.
TTAAATAGCGCGCACGCGTTTCCGTCATAAATGCATAAAATCCGCGGTGTATTAATGAACTTCGCCAAGATAATGAAACTTTCCAACAACGGTGTTTGAAAACTTTCGAAATACCGTTTTATTTTGAAACTAATATTTTCCATGCTTCTTCCGACCCGCGCGATGTGCGACCAACCAGAAATCATACACAGAGGGATCTCTGCTCGTTTCCCAGGAAAAATCATTCTCAGAGGCGATCGAGGAGATTCGCGGCGGAACGAAAGCTCGGAGGGAAAGAGTTACGCGATCGTATTTTCGTATTCGGAGGGCAAACGTTACGTTGCAGGTCGGCGGAACCTTGAAATATCGATCTGCTCGTCGAAGCCGACTTAATCGAGGGTCCAGCGTAGAACCGTCGCCGGTTATAAACCGCGAGAACCGACCTGGACGTTGAAAATGCAATTCTCGCTTCAGCTAGCCGCCGGCTAGGGTAAAACGCTCGAAACTTTCGATGGTTCGCGAGAACCACCCGGTTCCATTTTAGTCTGGACCGAACTCCCCGTCTCCCTATTGCTTTCGAGCACGAGCTACTGCTTTTCGCAAAAATTGTGCTCCCTGCCTACGCAGGATAGTCCACTTGAATCCAGGAGCAATTTTCAGATCTACGAAAACGATTCAGAAATCGTTCAGAAATTTGCATTCTGAAGTTAGACTCTGGAGTACTAAAAAAGTTAGGGACATATGCAGGAGCTTTAAAACTATTGGAATGGGAATGGATTCATCTTGAGAATTGCAACTCGCTCGCAGTGGCTGAAGTCCAAGAACAATTTTGGGATCTACGAAAAAGAGATGATCGATGATGTGCGCTCAGGAGTTAAACTTTAGAGATTAATGGTAATGAAAGTTGAAGACCCGAGAAGAAGCATTCCTGTCAGCGAAAATATACCCTAATGAACTAGGACAGGTTTATCAGCGCAAATGGCAGATTAAGCACACTATCCGGAGCCTAAGAGAAATTGTAGACCAACAAAAAAGCTTATGAGAAAACCGGAAGGAGGATATTAGATCGCTAATTGAGGAAATTAGCGAGTCGAGCGTCAAGTCATCAAATGGTGCAGGGTCTAAAGCAACCCTTCGATCGATCCCTCAAAAACCAGGATCGACGCTGCAACGTTTACATATTGTCCATAAAAGTTTCAGAAGCGACAGGAAGATTATTAAAAAAGAGGATGAAATCAATATGAACCCCGACTTAATATACAGAGCGATGCGGGTGATGAAAATTCGCCGTGCCTCGAACACAATTTCCCGGTGAGCCCGTTGCGGACAGGATCGATCGACGACACACACAGGCCCGGAACCAAAAGAAACCCGTAATCCAGCCTCGCTGGACACAGAAATCGCGAATAGTGTGTGTGTGTGTGTGTGTGTAGGGGGTAGGGGGGTGCGCGCGCGAGCACATTTGCTAAAAATATCCCGTTTCGCGAAAGCCCCGAAGTTTCCACCGATCACCGTGTTTTACGATCGTCAGAAGATTCTCGTACCAGCGCGGAGCTCTGGTTAAATATACCTCAAAAGGTAGCCGGATCAAAAGACCGCCTTCTCGTGAATTCAAAGTGTCCTGAACAGTCGCGACGGCGCACAGTGGGCAATTCGGACGAAATTTGTGACAAAATCAAAGAACTTTCGATAGAAATGAGATAGAGCGATGAAATTTTTTTT
>CM052207.1:25362-45848 GCA_028454225.1 Lasioglossum leucozonium
CTTTGATTTTGTCACAAATTTCGTCCCAATTGCCCACTGTGCGGCGCACACCCGCGAATTACTAAAGCTGCCCGAACAGAAGTTCTCGCGACTTCCATGCAACTGGTAACTTTACGAGCGGTTATCTCGGGCACTGTGTCAGACATTTGAACAAACTAAGTTGCAAATTGTAGGCGCGAGTTGGTTCTATATCGTATATTTTTTCTCAACAGTTTTCGATATTAGTTGAGGTCAGAGGAAAATCGTTTACCGAGGGTGATTTTTGAAAGCTTGGTTGGAATATTGGTTAGACAATCGCCGAACTTCGTAAACGGTTTTGTCGGGCACTGTACGAGATATTCGAACAAACTAGATTGCAAATTTAGTAGCGCCAGGCTTCGGTCCATTTTGTAGACTTTTTTCAAAATTTTCAAATATTCTTTGGGGGACAGAGAAAAACGATCGTTAGCTAATGATTTTCGGAAGCAATCAAAGTCTATGTAGAATACCGTCCCGACAACCCTTAACTTCGTAAGAGTTTATCTCGATTACTATGCAAACTACCCAAATGAAACGAAAAGCAAATTGTAGAGGAGCTCCAGCTCTACTTCGAGTAATTTTTCCAAAATTTGACATCGTTCGGAAAGAGCGGCGAAAACATTATATTTCTCTAGAATCCCGTCCATAGGACCCTGAATCAAAAGCAGTTCGAACGAACCAAAAATCAAACAACAAGCGAAAACGTCGGTCTTCCCGGCATACTTTTTTCCAATATTTTCCGACGCTTGTTAGGGAAAGGAAAAAGTTCTTCCCGCGAAAGGAGCCCGCGGAGCTCGGCGAGAAACAGTGGCGAACCAGTGCGATTGGCTTGGGAAAGTGGTCGTCATCTCTGTGGAAGAGAATGTGCAGTAGACGGAACTGGTGCAGGAACCTGACTGCGGGATTTTCGGCCCGGGGATGGAGGGTAATTTTCGCGCGGGTCGGCCAATGCCGCGGTTGCGCGGATCTCGCGAGGTTCTCTCGGGGCTGAATACAATTTCGCGAAACGATATTTTCGTGCTTCTTGAGAGTCTGGACGGGTTTCACCGCCGGATAAGATTCGAGGTGCACGCGCGTCGCTCCCGATCCTCCCCATGGCCAATCCTCCACAATATACACGTATTATAGAATATACATAGATAGATGTACGCGGCGGCGAATCTACCGAAAGCCTTTTGTTCCCGCCTAATTGGATGCGCTCGGTGTCCATCGATTTTCTACTCGCTGGCTCCCTTTGCGGCAACGGACCAGCAAAAATTCCCAAAGATAGCCTCGTCGAACGCCGACCGAGAGAGACTAAGAGAGTGAGAGACAGAGGAAGAAAGAGAGAGAGAGAGAGAGAGAGAGAGAGAGAGAGCGAGCTACCCTCTTCGATCCGCCTCGCCCCGCTTCCCAGAGAAATCCTGCGTCCTCTCCGCGCCGCTCAGCTCTGTTCTGTTCTGTTCCGTTCAGCTCCGTGAGCCAACCAGGAGAATATAGGAGTACCAGAGTCGCTTCTGCCCCGTGAATACACCCTGTATCGAACTCGGCTGGCTGCAGCATCGTGCTTCGACCCGATACGTTCCATTTCATCGACCCACTTCCCTCGGACCGACCGTGACTCGACCTGCCAGCTTCCACAGTCGAAGCGACCCTCAAAATCTTCCTCCATCGCCGATAAACCACTGGGTTTATACATTATTATTCAACCGATCCTCTGTCTAGCTTCCCCCGAAATTTTTGAAAGTCATCGCGACATACTGGAGCCTAGTTATTCGAGCGTTAGAGATTGAATTTTTCCGAAGCTGTTCCGAGATGCTGGAGTCGCATAGAAATTCAGTTGTTACCTTCGGGATGAATATTTTCTGAACCAATTTTAATGCACTAGAAGCGAAGAGAAATTCAGGTCTCTTTTTATTTAGTATCAATATTTTCCAAAGCTCTTGTAAGACATTAGGATCCAGTAGACTGTTCGTTTCTTCTCGTATTCAAGACTGAATTTTTCTGAAGGTATCACAAGATGCAGGAGCCTGAAAGAAGTATTTTCTTCGTCTATTCAAGACCAAGATAATCCCGAAGCAATTGGATGAGACCGTAGCTGAACAGAAATCTTATTCTCTTTGTATTCAAGATAAAAATTTCGCGAAGCAATTGTATTACATAAGGATCGAATAAAAAAATTCATTCCTCCGTACAGGATCAAAGTGTTCTCAGGTATGTACACATACTCGCAAAGCACAAGTGTTGGAAAGAAATTCAGAGATACGTTACGCATTCTTCGCGATATCTTTCCTGACAATTCGAGTGTATTATGGTTCGTTTATTATTTTGATTTTCTCGAGTTTTGGTAGAGCGTTGGTAGACTGTAGATTTGATGGATTTATAACGAAACTGAATACAGAACAGTAATGGAATTTTCAAAATTCAATTATACTATTCATGATTTATAGAAATTGTTGAAGTAAGAAGTTTAGGTTGTTCCCGTGCCTTGTAATTTATTTATTCTTGGTTACTCAGAGTATTGACTACTCTTTCTCTTTCCTCTGCGAGATCATTAATGATAGAAAAGTTTTAATCTTCTTGTAAAAAGGATTAATAAAATACTAGGCGTTCGGTGTTGGAGGAATATACCGGGAAGAAATTTCGCATGGTTTTTCGAAGATATAAAACTATCTTTAACCGAGACTTATCTTTAACCTTACTGACTCCGAGGAATCGTGTGAAATCTCTTGAACGAGGTACGCTCGTTATTGCTTGTTTTCTCGAAATCGAAGATAACCGCGAACTAATTTTCATGTTTCTCGGTGCGCGTGCGATAACAATATTATTATAGTTATGATTGATATTATTCGCGAGAGCTGAGAGAGAGAGAGAGAGAGAGAGAGAGAGAGAGAGAGAGCGACGATGAACTTTGGCGAACGGCCAACCACCGTTCGCCTAACCACCGCCTACACTCCGACACAAGGGTTTCGCGCGATTCCGTGTTGCCGTGACCGACCGCCCACGCATTTCGCGAGACCAATTTCCACCTACGAACAGGAAGATGCTTGAAATTCACCGATACTCGGACACCAGGCCCAATCCGATCTTCTGCATCGATGTAACGTTAGATACACTTATTACAGAAACGAGTGGGCGAGATAGGGGACAGCCTCTGCTACAATAATGACTAAACTTTTTCGTTTGCAATTATTTGTTGGTGAAACTTTGATTAGCTTGTTCGCCACACTTTCCTGATTCAGGAGAGATCGAACACAACGAAGTTCGGACCATTTTTACTCGTTTAATTCAAGATATAAACCGACTGCTAACTAACGCAAATGGAAGAAAACATTTTTTGAAACAATAACTAAAAATTTTTTAAATACTGTTCAGCTCTTCGTGTCTGTCCTAATTAAATAATGAAAACACCGGTATATATATTTTTTCATTATTTAATCCACATACGTAACACTCATAACCAGACAGCGGATCTTTCTGCAAAATAAACATTTTTTACCTGTTTTCCAACAAACTGAGGTGAAATAGAGATTTATTTTCTCTCTTAATATGTTTGCTAGATTGAAAAAAATATAACAGCGCTTTGAAATTCTTCTAATGTTTTTACTCTTTTGAATTCCACCTAGTCATTTTTGTCATAAATCTGCTGTCTCCTTACAACAACTTAAACTTTGAGAAGATTCAAACCTGTTATTTCGCGCTTTTGAAATGAGTTCGCAGAATAATTGGTTTCGCTCTGAATTTGTGAATTTCGTTTTCCGAGTGACGTTCCCGCACACATAATTATCTAAAATGGCTAATACATATTTCGGATTTCGAAACTCTGCAGGATGGTCGACCGGCGTATACAAAAATACGTTGAAAATATGAAACTCGAAAAATTGAATTTTCGCTAGGAAGAATAGGTTTCGAGTCCACTAGCGGTTGAAAGTTCGGAGGAGGGAAGATTCGCGCGGTCGGTTTCGAAGAAAGGATACGATAGCGGCGAGGAAAATTGTTCGATCGCGAAAGTTCCTGTCGGCGAAGAAAGCGAGGACACTCCGAGCCGGAAGTTCGGTCGAGGGTGTCTCCGTTCTGGATCGATCGATCATCGAGAAAAGGGTGGAGAAGGGTCGGGGCTCGCGGTTGATTTCGATGGCGAATTCAACAGGCGGTTTTCTGTGATTGGAGGTCGGCCAGACGGACAGAGAGACCGCGTTTCGCAATCGTGGAACGGTCCCGTGGCTTTTTTAGCAAGCGTGGCGCCCCAAGAACGGCCGAATTACGGAACCGGCTCGATTCGTGAAAATCTGGGTATTTTTAAAGGCCGACGAACCAAATCGCACACGCTCGGAGGGGAAGAGACTCGACCTCGACGGCCGAGAGCAGGATTCCAGTGAATTTCTGAGGAACGACGGGGATTAGTGGAATCCGTGTCCTGGTTGCCGGTAATACCTGACGCGAGCGACGGAACGCGAATAAGATTCGATTCGATTCGATTCGATTTATACGCGGCACGGCCCGGCACGGCGCGGCGCTGCGACTCGCCCCGTGTAATCCCTTTGTTATACAATGTATAAATAATAGCACGCCGAGTAAAACACCGACGGAAACAGAATAAAATATTTTTCCGGCGCAAATGCTTCAGGATAGACGTGTTTCCCCACCGGAGAAAAATCCTTTTTTCGTAGTGGATTTTACGAACGACCTGGACAGAACACTACCTCGACAATCCCAAATTTCGCCATTATTTTTCTCGGTTATTATGCAAGGTATTCGATTAAACTAAAATGCAAACTGTAGGGCTACGTTTAATCTTACTTGATGTATTTCTTTCAAAATTTTAAGTTACCGAACGAGAGCAAAGAAACCAAACTTGATTAGAATACTACTTCCGCAACTCCTAACTGCACAAACGGCTTTCTCGATTATTATGCAAGATATTCGAATAAACTAAAATGTAAATTGGAGGCGCGGGGTTAGCCGTACCGTGTATATTTTTTTTCAAATTTTTAGATCACTTGTTCCAGAAAGAAAAATTCTTAAGGCGTCTTGTCGGAGGCGAAGTGAAAAATGTCGAAATAAATCCATACGAAATCCAGTTTTTCGAGTACTAGAATACGAGACCGTTCCCGAAAGTCGGTCTCGATATAAACCCTAACCACCGAGGTGGCCAGCAGAGTAATAATAATCCGTCGGCGTTGGATGCAGACTATGCAGACGATGCAGACTATAGCGCTCGCTAATGAAACGCAAGATCGGTGATTAGGCAGGGAGAATGAGCGCGGAACGAGGCGAGAGAAGTTGCGAAGCAACGATCAAATGAAAACTGTTAACGGATGCACGGCCCTCTTCGAGCTTATAAATATTGAGGCCCGACGAAAGGGTTAAGGGATCATCACAGAGCGTTTCGAGAGTAGCTGGCGGCGAACGCTCGAAACGCTTGATCCTGGAGTGGCTCGACGATCGCCAAACCTGTTCGTGTTTGGCGGCTGCCTAGCGTCAAGCTTTCGAATCCGCGAACCACGAAAATATTTCCAACCATGTCCAAAAATAACGATCGCGTTGTTACCAGGCTGTTTCACCGAGGTACGATCGTTCTCCTACAAGCGTCTCTTACCGTTTCCGGGACATTGTCGCGACATGATCACCCGACGACGTATAAACGACGCCGACGAACGCGTTAGATTCACGCCGCGCACATCGAGCTGCAAATCCGTTTTTCTTTTGCAACATTTAATTTCTGCAAGTTTTCAATACATTTTTTTATACAACCGATAGTCCTTCGATGCTTGAAAACCCAACGATATTATTTTCAGTATTTCCATTTTATTCGTGTCATTTACATTCATGGCATTTTCGACGAAAATAAATCAATGCGAAGTCATTTTTAATTTTGGCCACAAAATGTCGGACAATTGTTCAGGCATTTCCGGTGATCCGGCAGGAAATGTTTTGAACAAAAGTTGATCAACTGTTCCACAAATCTCGATAATAAAATATCTTTTTCTAGGAAAAATGGGTGTCGATTTTTAAATTGGTAATATACAGTTTTGGCTTTGTAATATTCTATGTATAGCTGGTGTCGAGACGAATTCGACGACACACTGTACTACAAGCTGGAACCTTGAAATAACGCTAAAATAAAGAACTGGTTTCCAGTTCACTGTGGCGCGGCGTCTTCGCCAGAAAATCGCTGTTTTATGTCGCGAACGTTTCACGGATCGGTTGTCCGCGGTTACACGCGGAGACGCATTAACGCTTCGACGTTCCGCCGCTAAAACCGATCTGCGCAGACTTATAAAATCGCCAATAGTGCCTTTTATTCGCATCTCCCGCCACTTCTGTCGTGCTTGCTAGCACAGAAATTGACTCTCGATCGTCCGTCGTAACAATCTTTCTGTCCTCAAACGATACTAGAAATGACTGTATAAATTAAAAAACATACTTTCGATGAAGCACTAATTTAACGCAGGAAGGTGGCCGGTCAAGATCATTTTCTTACAACATTCGACCTTGGACGACCTTGAGCTCTCGTAAAATAATCCGAATGTCTTGCTGTGCAGTGACTAGAAAATGCGGCGTTCCATTTGAAACAACGGAGACGACCTCGCGAGATCTTCGTGCTTCCACCCACGCGAAAAATATTTATTATATCCTGCGGTATGCTAGTTCTTTTCTGTGGTATGAAAAATTCTTGTCTCACTGTGTACACCGCAGAAGAACCATTGTGTCGAGCGGTGGCCAATAAAATCGTATCGTAACATTAAAAATACAATAGTTTTTCCTAGATGGTTTGGCAAGCCAGCTGCGACTGGGGATCACTATGTCGCATTGTTCTAGCGTGCTCTTTAATTATAATCGCCAGTCGATTCATCAGAAGCAGAACTTCTAGTTACGATAACCTTCTAACAAATAACTCCAGGGCATGATTAACTTTTTTTGTGCAGAGCATGAAATACTGCATCAACCGTAGTCAAAAACATAGGTGTCTATATTCACAAAAAGCTCTGTTGCACTTTTCATATGTTACGCACCGTTCGATACCATTTACTTTTGATCAGCAACAATTTCTTCCATTTCCAACCGTTTAGGGGGTGTACTAAAATTTTTCCGGCATTTAGGACATTTAGGAAAAGTCTAACTTCGCGTTTAGCCCTCCGACGGTGTTAACGCTAAATCTACCACTGCCGGTTTTACATTTTTCATTGTATAATTATTGAAATGACGAAGCTGCTTACATAAAAATTGATTCGACAAATTTCTTTTATCCAAGTACGTATTGAAATAAAAATTGCACAAAATCGAAATATATCGAAACTTGTCATGTTTATAAACTGCAACATCTTAATCGGTTTCAGTGCTCGGTAGGTTTAGTGTTAATTGCCTGGCAATTGGACGTTTAACAGGACAATGATTTTTAATCGAGGCTAGCCCGAAGAGAAATATTCTGCCGGAAGAAGAAGCAGTAGTCTGAAGTGCACAGTTTGTAATAAACCGGCCCGAGATGTGTTAAAAGCGCTCGTCCCTCTGGCGTGCTCTCGTCTGCAACGCTCGGCGCTCGGTGTTTCGCGTCGAGTGGAAACTAGTGGAAAGGGATGAGGCTGCTCCGAGTCGAGATCGTTTCATTTCCTCGAGTCGTCTTTTCCAGTGGCTGCCTCGCGGCCCGTATAAATGAATTTCCAACCGACCGGAAAGATCCCGCGGATCCCGAACACAGTCCAACTACCGCCCGCGACGCTTCCCTTCCACACAATAATCTTCGTTTCCTAATAAATCATCGAATTTACCGCGCTCGCTCTCACGCTCCATCGTCCCTTATTAGCTGCCTGCCGATCCCCGTGCACCCGACGCATTCGAGAACCGACGAGGTTTCTTCCGCTGGAAATCATGCGAGAACACGACCGCTCGCGTGTTTAATCAATTTGTGCCGAAGAAAACGGCCTAAGCAAAGCTCGTTGACATTCCACGAAATCGTTCAGCATATGCGTTCAATTCGTAGCTGTGTATGTACTTCAATGTTCATAACTGAACTGAATAGAGGCGGTGAAGAATGGTACAACGTGGTCGAAACGAAGCCTAACGAGATATTATAACGAATAAAAAGCTAAATGTTAATATACACTAGCTGTACTTTGTGTATTTCTTTTTTCAAAAACAAAGTAGTCTAGAGCACCGTCAAAAGAAGCCCTAACTTTATAAACGGTTACCTCAACTCCCATACAAAATATTCGAACGAATCAAATTTTTCCAAAATTTAGAGCCCGCCACTGATGGTGGAAAAAAATGATAACCAGCTGAGATTCTCCCTGCAACGAACGGTAGCAAGGGAATAGCTGTGAACCGTGCTAGACGAAGAGTGCGCGTATCGGATCAGCAATAAAGGCGCGATAATAAATCTATCGTGCAAACGTCGTCGAAGGCGAAGGCCTCCGAGTAATCGTTCGTGGATGGATGTTTGTAGAGAGGGTTGGCTGGCGGCAAGCCCTTCTCCCTAGGCAATCGACTCGTTTTCTCGTTTCCTGGTATCCTTTGGATCGTCCTGCGGTGCCGAAGAAAAACTTGAGAAGTCTCTGTCGCGGCGAGAGTATGCCGGTCGATCGGACACGTTTTTCTACGGCATCGAAAACCGTGGCTCGTTTTGTCGCGCTGCCGCCGTCGTCGTCGTCGTCGTCGTTGTCGTCGTCGTCGTCGAGGCCTCGTAACTCTACACCGGGTCAATCTAATTTCATTATTTTGCTCGCGGAGGCAAACGATAAAGCTGTCCACTGCGTATTCGATTAGTCAACGAAAACCGGTTCTCGCGTGCGATTCCCGATCACGTACGACCAACGACAACCAACGAGCAGGAAAAAACAATTCTCGCTAGTCTCCTCTCGCACGACGAACGTGATCGATTCGCGCGGAAAACGTGTTCGGGAAGACTGCAGAGCCGCTGCTAAATATAATATCGTTGATGTCCATTAGAGCTCACAATAACAGGCGAGCCGGGAATATTAATCTCTCTCTCTCACTCTTTCTCTCTCACTCCCTCTCTCTCTCTCTCTCTCTCTCTCTCTCTCTCTCTCTCTCTCTCTCACACAGCCCGCCGCTCGTTGTCCATTCTGCGTCCCGGCCTTTGGACAACGAACGCAGAGGGACACGCTTTTTGATTTATGTATGATTGCGTTTTATCTACACCGCGCCGACCGCGCCGAGCGAAACTTCAACAGAGAGCCGAACATAGAGAAGGACAGAAGAAATACGGATCGCATTACCGAAGCGTGTCGCCGTCGCCGGCACAGTTTAAAGGCCCGCGTTCTCACAATGTAATGCCAATTAAAAATGCTTTATTTTTCATTATTTTTTAATGGGACTTTCACTGGCTTGTTTCTGGCATTTTTCTGATTAGAACAAGACCAAACACGATATAATTTGGCCCATATTTACTCTACATGTGAACTGTGCCGGCGACGGCGACTGTTCGCGTCTCTTTCTTTCCAATACGCTGTTCGGCGTTGCCTTCGAAACTTTCACCGTCGATAAAACCACTTAATACAGTTCAAATTATATATCGTGTTTGGTGTCATTTTAATCAGAAAAATGCCAGAAATATGGTAGTGAAAATTCCATAAAGAAATAATGAAAATTAAGAGATTTGTAAAATCGTTTCCTCGAGTCAATGTAGTGGTGTTCACACCGATATACCCGAGCCGAGATCAATCGCCGCCGCCCTGCGAAGCGACTCGGCTCTGACAGGCGGTGGAGTGGGTAGGCACTGGACAACGAACGCAGCCAAGATTTTGGACAACGAACGAGCGATTACTGTACTGGTTTCTGTTTCGTCGAGCATCTCTGTTCAGCGTTCGCGGAATTTATCGTGTTTTACACGCTTCTAGCTGTTCCCCGCTCGAGACCTGCTGCCGTCCGTGATTTACTGGCGAAAGACCACTTTCCCCTGCAAACAATTTTCACATTTTTCGGCAGTGTAACGTCCGCAGTTTTATTAATTCTTGATCGTAGATCTGAATTATCCCTTCGTTACGAAATTATTATTGTTTATCCAATGGAAATCGCAGCGAAACGCTCCCAACCTGTTTAGAATACCGCCCAGAGTTAACTTCGTAACAGCGAAGAAATAAGCACAGTGCAGAGCGATCAGAGGGTTTTTTTCGAAATTTTTGAACACTCATTAAGGATAGATTATTCTTGGCTAGAACACCGTCCAGACAACCTCTAATTCATAAGTGTTTTCCTCGATTACTATGAAAGATATTCGAACGAAATAAAAAGCAAATTGTAAAGGAACGCTATCACTGCTTCGGCTATTTTTTCCAAAATTTTAGATCATTCTGAAGGAGCAGAAAAAAATGTTTTCTTGGTGATGATTGTCGAATGGATTCAAACCTGTCTGGAATACCGTCCAGAAGACCCTTAAACTTCGTAAACGTTTATCTCGATTACTATTCGAGTACAAACAAAAAGCAAATGGGCGAGGAACATTCGCTCTACTAGGAGTAATTTTTGAAAAATTTTGTATCACATTTCGTGAATAAACGATTTCGCTAAGATGATTTTGAATGAAAAAACACGCATATTCAAACGAACCAAAAAAAAAAGTAGAGACTGAAAATTGCCATTTTGCCAAGATAGACGTACCGACTGAACGAATAATCACGCGAAATGGATATCTAAGAAATTCGAGAACACAAATGTGGGAATAATCATGGAAAATGAATGTGCGCAAAATAGATAGCAAAACAATCGTTCCGAAACGCGCAGCGATCATTGATTTATGTAAAACGGCGGCTCGCGGTGTATGCGACAAACTAGGCTTCTTCCGCAAACAAGATGCAAATGGCCGTTCGAATTTTATGTAATTCCACGTGACCCGAGGGGAATAATGAGGCAGCAATTATGAGGCATAGTGTAGAGTGTAGACGACTGTGGCTTCCTCCGCAGTTCATTCTTCTCTGTCGAACACGATGAGAAAACGGCAAAGGACTAAAGAGAGAGAGAGAGAGAGAGAGAGAGAGAGAAATAACTGAATTGTAAAAGACGGACGCGCGCGTGGCTGGATCGAAGCGGCCGCGTGAGCCGATCGACATCCTTGCAGATAAAGCAAACTTGTTAGCGCGAAACCACACAATTCGATAACGATTTATGGTCTCCTAAATAGGTTAGGTACTGGGGGATCGCGACACGTGAGTCGCGGCCACAGGAAGCCAGCGAAGTAAATATCAGCTATCGGGAAATGTTTCTTCGGTTTTTTCGTCTACGATCCGAACCCCGAGCTGTAACGTGGCTTGCATTCATTTGCAAACCTAACGTAGAAAATTGTTATTGATTGCATACACGGTGACCTGAAACAACGACCAGCTCTCCACTTACCGCGCGCGGAATAAGATCCCGGCTACGTTTTTCGTTTGTTAAACCTCTACTCGCGAAACTCGATGAGAAACTCGATGAGAAACTCGATGAAAAACCCGATGAGAAACTCGAAGATTTCTGCCGGTCCCTCCTGAGATTCGAGTTGCACGGGTTGCTGCATAAATTTCCGTGCATTCGAGAAGTTTCTGCAAGCGAAGTAGGGCCGAGTCTTTTGTGTGAAAGTAGCTTTAATGTTCAGCAAGAATGGCGGCTGTATTTTACACGGACAGAACAAGAATCGACAGTGTGTACGAACGACTTCATAGAATTCTACGGAATAATTATTCACAGTGGCGGGAGGTTTGCGGTGACGGAATCGGTAAAATGATGATTGCGCTACTAGCATGTCCGAAGAAAATATCCGTTTCGTCGGCAGAAATAGTGATAGTCTTGCAAATAAACAAACGACTTCGCGGAAATAGATGCGGACGGCAGCGAAATGCTCACGCTAGCTACGCAGATCGATAACTTAAAGAATTGTACCGCTTTTCCAACGCGCTGCGCTACGTAGATCATTGCGAAAGCGTGAAACGACGTCCTACAACGTGAAATCCGCGAGAACTTTTTCCGGACTGTCCGGAAAACGTTTCCCGTTCCGCGAGTCTCGAGTTCCGAGCCCGTGGAATCAGGTCGAAGGAATTCACGGTGGAAAAAAACGTTGTCGCTGGAGGTCGATTCCGTATTAATTAATGCCGCGCAGCGGTGCCGTTTCTCGAAAAGCTGGCTTGGAGATCGTTCCATAAAACTTGGTGTTCTAATATTCCTTCAGCGGAGACTCGACACTTTTCATCTCAGTCTATACGAACAGAATGCGTTTCGAAGGGACGTAAGAATGTTTAAACATTTTTACACCGACACGGGAGACACGGTTGTAATATTCATAAAAGTTGTAAGCAGCAATTTCTACGATTTACTCCGTGACTCCAACCTGGACGCGCATGTTCCGCCGGGGGCGCGACACACCTTTGTTCGATGGACCTCGCCAAGGTCTCCTGCAGTTTCGAGTAGACGCGGTTACCAAAGATACGAAATTTCACCATTTCTAAGCCTCGTGGACCAGTGGTCGCGACATACGCCCGCTTTTCACTGGGTCCTACACGATTCCCAAGACTTCGTGAAACAGTCCGGGGGGAGCTGGAGACGCGGAATCGATTCGACTCGGTTCGAATCGGATAGCGTCTCGCTGAACCGGCTGGTTCGTCACAATTCAACTCGATTACGCTTGGACCTCGTTAATCGAATCCTAAGTGGGAGAAGAAGAACGTCGGCGATGCACAAAACCCGGCAATTCGCGAACTCTCCATTTTTCTTTATAACGCCTCGCAACGGTTAAGTATCTTGCTGTCTCAGAACTTGTCCTTTATTGGTCAGTACTATTTTGCAGGATGCGTACACCAAATCAACCTTGTGCGATTTATTTCAAATCATTTTTCGGCAATGTGTTTTGGGAACGATCGAACTTGTCTAGAATGCCGCCCATAGGAGTTCTACATTTGCAAGCGTTTTAATCGATTACCATGGAAGATATTCGAACGAGCCAAAATGCAAATTGCAGAGAGAAATTAGCTTTGGTTACAGGATTTTTTTCGAAATTTTCTATCAAACGTGAAGAGCGGAAAAAAATTATTTCCCGGTGACGATTTTCGGTGCCAATCGAACTAGATTAGAATACCGTCCAAAAAACCTCTAACTTAGCAAGAGTTTTTCTCGACAACCATGCAAGATATTTGAACGAAACAAAATACAAATTGTAGATGAACATTGTTTCTATCTCGCCTATTTTTTCCAAAATTTGACGTTCATCGCCGCACGCGCCGAAAATAATTTGTAATGGCGCGTTAATGGCGCATTTTTGGGATTTTACAACGCTGTGGGGCGCGATTGGAGTAATCGATGGACTTTGAAAATTCTTCTAACGAGAGAGAGAGAGAGAGAGATAGAGATAGATAGATAGATAGATAGATAGATAGATAGATAGATAGATAGAGAGAGAGAGAGAGAGAGAGAGAGAGAGAGAGAGAGAGAGAGAGAGAGAGAGAGAGAGAAATGATCGCAGACAAGTCAGAAAGCACGGGTTTCCCCAGCATCAAGCATCGGGCATCGGAAACGTCTGTTGCGTCCGCGTCCGTTCTCGACGGTAAAATCGATGCCGGCGAAACAAGTTAGTTTGGTTTGGTTACTGGGTCGCGAGCTATTGTGCCTCGATGCTCGCCAGGCCTTTACGTTTCAACCAGAAACCGTAAATGTTTCAGCTATAAACGGTAAATAGGTTGTGCAGGACCCGATATCGACAGCCAACGCTCCGATTACTCGGATCCGCGATGCGCCCGCATCAATTTAGACCGGAATTTTCAATCCCGCGACCTTTTCTGCCCGTTCTGCACGCCCACCCTTTTCACCCTTCCACCCTTCGACCTTCCTCCAGATATTCCTACGAAACCCGGGGAAACCCATCGAACAGTAGCGTCGTTCGATATTTTTCTATCTAATCGTACTCTCGCGCTTCTAGGACCCGGACTGCGACACAACAGACGCCCGCCGATAACGAACGAAACAGTTTCGACCGACTATCTGTTGCTTCTTTCTGCTCGAGAGTTTGACCAGCTTCCTGTAGCACGATCGATCATTTCGCCAGCTTTCACCGCGAGTAAAAAGTTCCCCTTCCCGTACGGGGATTTTCGAAAACATCAATATACTCTTCGGAGAGAACCGAATCGTACGTCAGAATCCAAAATACTCGGAGAAATTGAAACTACATACATATACATGTACATATATGATTATTAGATCTTCATGCATTTATGGCAAAACTGAGCAGACGCAATTTGAAACGGTAGAAACATCACAATAATCCAAGGATATCATGTTTCTTGCAATTTATATAATTTTTATTTTTCCCAAAGTCTATCCCCAGTCTATTAATCATACTATTCCCACGCGACATTAGAAATTATGCGCATAATTCTGACGTAAGCATACTGGCGTCGACATTCGTCCTCAAAGGGTTAATCCTTGCAAACCGGATGCTTTCGACGATGGCAACTATGAATGGGTCCATTCGTGTCCTTACGCATCAATTCTCTTTGACATGTTCTCCGACAGACCTCTTTGAGATCGACATTGACTTTCTCAGTGGACACGATGCAAATAGTTCACGATTTAATTTGGATGCCTCTCTGGCTCGCTGCTTCAAGATCAACATTGACTTTCTTATTGAAGTCAATGCAAATAGCTAATGGTTTAAATTGGACGCTCGTAAACACGACAAGTCTGGATTTAGTAAAAATTATTGTACTTGAAGAAAAATATGTACCGAATTAATTCGCAAATTTGATGGTTCTCTTACGTTCAATAATAGTCGGATAAAATGTATAAACTCGGCGATGGTAGGTTCAGTGTTAACCAGCACCGAAGGCATTAAAAATGCTTTAACTGATAAAAATGACACGGCTCTATTTATTTCGATTTCGTGCAATTTTTATTTCAACGTGTGCTCGGATAAAAAGATTTATCGAATCAATTTCCACATAGGTAACTTTATAATTTCAATAATCGTACAATGAAAAATATAATCCGGCAGTGGTAGATTCGGTGTTAACACCGTCGGAGGGCTAAACGCGAATTTAGACTTTTCCTGAATGTCCTAATAAATGCCGCTAAAATTTAAAAATACAAATGTCACGAAGCGTTTCGGTCGAGGAATGCTATTGTAATCTGCAGGATTATTATACAGGATGTCTCACGCACATCCCCTAAACGGTTGGAAATGGAAGAAATTGTCACAGATCAAAGTTAAATGGTGTTGTTGGACGGTGCGTAATATAACTTTACGCACTTTTGTGTATCGGTGCATCAGAAAAATGCAAACAGAGCCTTTTGTTAAAATGGACACCTATGTTTTTGACTGTGTAGTTTCAGTGTTAAGGGGTTGGATAGAGGGTATCGGAGACGACGCGGAATCTCGTAGAGCCGCGACGCTACGTGCCGTAGGAATGGACGTTTCGAAATTGGGAATGTTAACGATGCAGAGATAAGATGCTCGGTTGTTGGCCAGCTGTGTACGGTGAACGGTCTCTCGCGACGCGTCGCGACGGCTCTGCACGGGCCGGGCCGGGCCCGTGTGTTACCCGGTTACTATAGCCAAGGCCGCGGCACACCGGGGATCTCTGATGTACCGCGTGTTCCGGCCTGGAATTCGGTGAACGATCGAGGCACTCGTCCGAGAGACAGACACACTCGTAAACCCCGCGCTCTCCGAGATCGACCTCTCGCTTCTAATTCGGACGAGGCGCGAGTATTCCCAAGGACGGACCGTTTAACGTTGCTCGAGCTGCCTCGCCGGCATGGCAGCTGTCCGCTGGATTTACGTGTGTCTCTCCGACGAAGACAGACAGACGGCTAGACGAAGAGACAGAGAAATCGACAAGGAAATGAAAGAGAGAGAAAGAGGGAGGGAGGGAGATATATATATATATATATATATATAGAGAGAGAGAGAGAGAGAGAGACTGTACAGAGTGATACGCGTGAGAAAATCGGAGACGGAATCGCTGGAGCAGTCCGCGCGCCAAGAGGAAAACAACGGCAATCGGCCTCGCGGTCCGATCGCATGCCAAATTCCTAATCAAAATCTCCCCACCATCTTTCCCGTCCACGCTCTAACACGCTCGACCTCTGCTCGATGCGCTAAGCTCGACGCTTAGAACATCGTTCGTTCGGTCACCTTACCCGTTGTACCTACAAGCTAACACGAGAACGCTGCTGACATCTCATACCTGTCTTATCGAAATCATTTGTGGCACGTTCAATGCCACGCCAATGCACATAAAAGTCACACAAAATCAAAACAAATGATTCGATAATACACGAATAGAAGACACAGTTTATCGGAACGAACGTTTTCTAAAACACCTTGTACATCTGAATTTGATTTAATTGATAGATTGTAGTGAAAATTGATTTTTGAGTTCGACAAAAAAAATATTCCGTCGGTCGTATATCACCGACGTGACATCTCGGATCTCGAATTTGTTTATTTTTATAGTTTTCAATTAATAATATTTATAATCTCGATAATTGTAAAATCTAATAGTTGACGGATATTTTTTGTTTTTATTTGTTATTTGTTTCTTCTTGAAATTGTGAAGCTGGTGTCGCGGCATGTGGTAGAAATGTAGAATCGATTTCGTCGAGCAAATACATTGAAGCAACACGTACCTACCAGCTACCCTGAGGGTTCGGTAGGTTCAGCTTGAAAAAAATTCTGGATTGTTTAGCTACCATAATCGCCAGGTTATCGTTCCTCTCGAAAGGGTCGTCCTAACGAGATTTACGATGCCTAGTTATCGAAAGAGGGGACAGCCTTCTGCGAAGGGTTAAACTCAATTTTCCTCTATGACCCAGAGAATCTTTAGCTCGGACTCGAAGAATTTCTTGCTAAACTGACATCGTTATAAATCGTCGAATCTGCTCTCGGTACACACTGCGAAGAACCACTGATATTTTTTCGACCAGCTTTCCACACGAAAATGTAATTTTTCAATTAAATCATATTAATCAATGTTTCCATCGTCGAAAGTAAAAAGAGTTGCGAGCACATTGAAACTCTAGGGAATCGTTTGCTGCTCTTTATTCGCGCCAGACATTTCTCGGTCCAACTAATATGATAATGCTCGGCTAGAGTAATCCGGCAGATCCGAGTCTGGATATTATGCGACGGAAAATTTCGACGAACTGTCACACGTCGTCGCAAGTTTCGGACATGTTAGCGTTGAAAGAAGCTGTCGTCGAGAGAAAGCATGCGACACCTTCGAATTAATAACCGGGGAAGGAGGCCCGTTATTAAAATTCATCCTAACAACTTGGACTATAATTCGATCTTGTTCAATTTAAATGAACATTCCGTGTACCGCATATTTAGGAATAATTAGTTGAAATTCCACAACCCCCCCGACAGTTGTGGCAATGCTATCGCGATGCTCCGCAGTGTATATGTATGACCACAATACTATTAACCCGTTGCACTCGAGTGACGACTCGGAGGCGACACTAAAAATTGCTATAGTATTATCAAAAATATTTTGCACGTTACTAAGTTTATTTGTATCTTATGAATTGCTAAACATTTAAGTATTATATAAGACAATTGGAATAATGTCATATGAATAAAATAGAAAAGATTGCGAAAAAATTGGAATGGGATAAAATCGAGGCAACCTTGAACATTAAACGCACCGTCACCGGTCAAGCGACCAGTTTCACATTTCTGATTTTACAATTATTGAAATTGTAAACATGCAATCATAAAAAATGATCGACCTCCTCGTACAAGCACGCGTTATCATAAAGTTCTCATAAAATCGGAATAAATCGAATCTTTCAATTTTTATAGCTCAAAGTCCAGGCAGTAATTTTTAGTGTTCGGTAGGTTTAGTGTCAGCCCTGTTCGGTTCTATGTCGAGCCAGACTCGACATCAACTTTTGCACCAACATAGTTGCTTATTTTCCCCATTTTCAGTGCATTCATTAATAATGCCGTAATGTCATGGTATGTAACAACAATTGTAGTATTTCTCAGCTATTTGGCTGGCAAAGCTACGCGTGGGAATATTATTAAATTGTATATCGAAGCAAGTGCTAAGATGAAAGGGAGAAAACAGTTCGGACCGAAAGGGGTTAAAAGCGAAGGTATAGCGTTCCGCGAGTTCTCTCAACATTATATCTCCTGGGGTTTAATCGATTTCGGCTCGTGCAACAATTCCTGTGCTACGGTTTACAGAACACTCGCATTACACAGCCTGCCGTGCAGCCCTCTCTCGCGGTCGGGCCTCTCGCACAGGTAGCTCTCTAATGGGTTCGCCCCGTGCGTCGAAGGGAATTCTTCTCGATCGAAATCTGTGGTAGGTGAGTAGGAGATCGAGGATGAGGATACCAGGGGAAGGGGGTAGGGGATGGCAACAAGATTCGATAGGGATAAACAGCGTGCATCGACACTCACCATATGAAGTCCTTGCAATGACTGCAAAAGGTCGGTTGCTTGAAGAACCGTGGCATGAAATTGTGGTTCTTAACGACGTACACATTCTTCTTTTTGAGCGCACCCTTCCGGCCCCGGATCTTCTTGGCGAACGCGGTTGTTGCGTCCCCGGGGCCAAGCGAGTCCTCGCACGTGTTGTTCGGCTCCTGTTCGTCGGCCATGGTGGCCGGCCGTTGGCTCTCTGCTCCTCCCCGAGTATACGAACTCGTGAAACGAGTAGAGACGGCGCGGTACACCGGAGTGTTTTCAGATACGCGAGACGATTTTACGGATGATCGTTCGCAGGAAACGCGACGAAGAACGGGTCTGTTTCTCTCTCTCTCGGGTCTGGCGCGCAACGACTACGGGCACTTCCGCGGCTGTTCCCCGACTGTCACCGTCGTCGCTCGAACCCTGGCTGGCCGCGGCTCCGAACGGCTCCGAACGGCTCCGAGCGGCTCCGAGCGGCTGCTAGCGGCTGGAGTCGAACCGGTGCGTACACCAGCGAATCGACCGCGAGCGAACACGGCGTTGTCGGATACGAACGAACGCGGAGAGACAGAAAGAGACGAAGCTAAAGGGGACAGCGGCCCGACAGATGGTTGTTGATTCTCTCGCGACGAAACGTCTGAACCGTTCGGTTAGAAACGCGGTTGTTCGTTCAACGCGGGCTCCCCGATCCGATCGGTGGCTAAAGTAACGTTCCTCTCGCGCCGACCGCCGTCGACGACGATTCTCTGGCCTCGGCCTCTCCAACCCCACCACCAGCCCGCTACCACCCGCTTACACCCTCCCGCGCCGTTTCGCTTCTCTCCCTCCTCCTTGCCCCGCGGGCTAGCTTGGTTCGCGGGACCAAACGCGCGCGCATTCTATCATCCCGCGGCCGCGGCTTTCATAGCTATAGATCCCCCGTGTATCCCCACCGTTGCGACTCTTCACCCCTCCTCCGCTGCCCCCACTATTCTCGGCCGGTCCTCTTTCTTTCTCCACCACTCGCTGCGAGGCTTTTCGTATAACATCGTTTCAACTACCCCGTCTTCTTCTCTGGTCTTCTTCGTCATCGTCGCCCGTTCTCTTCTGCCCCGCGATTCAACCCCCTCCGGCTACCGATCATCCGGTTCCACCTGCGACCGGCCTGCAACGGTACAGGATCATCGATTAAAATTGGTGCACGGTTGCTCCTCGAAGCAAATTGTAAAGAAACGAAACGAAGAGGAGAGGTTCGACTAACGAGCAGCTTCGTCTAAGAGAATTATTTATATGGATTGAACGGAGGAAGCTAGACACGATATGTAAAGAGGCGGGCATTCTACGGAGAATGCATCGTCGTCGTTGCATCATAGCCGCCGAGCCAGTCTATGGTTTACAATAATCTGCAAGGAACAATCTAATTTATGGCATCCCCGCGAACAAGCTGCCTCCTTCATCCTGGCCGCACGGAGCTTCGAATTTTCTTACATTCATCGCGACGCGTCGGACGTCCCGTTGAATCGTCGATACTTTTTCTCCGCGCGCGAGAAGTTGTCCCTCTTTTCCTCCTCGGTTACGTATTCTTTCATCCATTGCTACATTCTGCTCAGTCTCTCTCACTCTTTGGCTGCGCGCTCCTCGCCCCGTCATTTTTTCCTCCCCCCTGAATGAAGCTCTCGTCAGCTATGCTGGCTCCACCTTCATCGCTTTTCACTCTCCTCCTGTAGAAGTGAATATGTGTGCGCGCACGCCTATATGTACACGTTGTACCTATCCAGCACTCCCTCTCTCCCTCTCTGCCCTCCCCCCTCCCTCTCACTCTCTCTCTCTCTCTCTCTCTCTCGAAGCGACCGATAATTTTAGATTCTCGGCGCAGTGGCTCGACACTGCCACTGCTCAGCCTGCGCCGCGCACTAGAATATCGACATCCGACGGCCGCGAGTGCCGCGAGCAAGTCGAACGAGCGAGCGAGCACACACGACCTCACCGAAACCCCGAGGGAGAGTTCAAATTAGAAGAAGAGAGCGAGCAAGAGAGAAGAGCACGGACAGCCTGCATCAGCCTAGCTTGCTTGCTCTCTCTCTCTCTCTCTCTCTCTCTCTCTCTCTCTCTCTCT
>CM052207.1:45948-252251 GCA_028454225.1 Lasioglossum leucozonium
TCTCTCTCTCTCTCTCTCTCCCTCTCTCTCTCTCTCTCTCTCTCTCTCTCTCTCTCTCGCTCTCTCTATCTCTCTTTCTCTTTTTCTGTCTTTCTCTTGTCGTATGCATTTTTCCTTTCTTCCTACTCGCTTTCTCCGACAAACACGCTCCGGAATCGTCCCGAACCTCGTCGACGGCACCCGTTTCTCTCATTCTCCCACGATTCGCCTTCCCGCTCTGACCTGTCGACAAGCATGATTTTTAGTTCAACGTTCCCGTCTCCCATCCAGCAACGATGCATCTAGATTCGTAGCATACCTTAACCTATTCTTCCGGCTAATTAACTCTTGAGTGGGCTGTAAAATGCGCAACAACTCCGGCGTAACGAATGTAAGATTCAGTTTAGCCGAATGGGTGAACACGGCAATAAAGGTTCAGCTAAATCTCCGAATAATTAACATCGATACATATTAAATAATTTAACCCATTTGCACCGTTGGCGCGTACTGTAGGTATTCGCTCGTTGCACGAGAACGGGATCGGAAATTTGGGCTGTTTTTTTCATAAACGATAGGTGGTCCAATCAATTGTATATGATTTTTCCCATGTATACATTCCCTCGCTGTTCAATCGATGTCACGATCAATGTGTGCACATAACGATATAAACCTCCGCGAAATTACCAATTCCACATACACGATACAACGAACGAGGTACGCGTAAAGAATAACTATACACGCGGATGTGTGTAGGTAACAATATGAGTAAGATGTATGTTAGCGCCAATATGTTTCGGGCCGAATCAGGGACGGCTACCGATACTTGGTAAGCACGGCGACCTCTGAGAGTCGGCCGATGCTTTGAGCGGCGACCTCCGAGAGTCGGCCGATGCTTTGAGCGGCGACCTCCGAGAGTCGGCCGATGCTCTGAGCGGCGACCTCTGAGAATCGGCCGATGCTTTGAAATCGGTGACAGAGACACCGATCCCCGGTGCCGGATAAATATCCCGTCCCGCATCTTCACGACTATTCCGTGAACCTCCACGGGAAGTCCGTATTTTCGAAGCTCGATCTTCATCGAGCGTATGTACCAACAAATTCCAATTGCTCCAGGCGATATTCCGAAAACGGCGGTCATCGCCCCGTTCGGCCTATACGAATACACCGTCATGCCCTTCGGCTTACGTAACGCTGGCCAAATATTCCAACGTTACATATACCGTGCCCTCGGAGACTTGGATTTTGTATTCGCGTATATCGATGATATTCTCATCGCGTCCTCGACGCAGGAGGAGCACGAGGAACATCTACGCGTAGTCCTGCAGCGTCTGCAGAGTCATGCCCTGCGGCTGAACCTCGTGAAGTGCGAATTCGGGAAATCTTCTCTCGAATTCCTGGGTCACGTCATCGACCAGCACGGGTCGAGCCCCGTGCCGGAAAAAGTAAAAGCCATTGCCGACTTCCCCAAACCTCGGACTGTTGCCGACCTTCGGAGATTTCTCGGTATGGCAAATTTTTATCGCCGCAGCATCCGCCATGCTGCCGACGCGCAGGCCCCCTTGCACGAGTATCTAGTTGATTCCAAAAAGAACGATAAACGTGAGATTCTCTGGACTCCGAGGTCCGAGGAAGCGTTCGCCCGGGTCAAGGATGACCTCGCCAACGCGACCATGCTAGCGCACCCCGCGCCAAACGCAGTCACGCGTATCGTGACCGATGCTTCGGATTTCGGTATGGGCGCATCCCCCGAACAGAATCTCGAAGGATCATGGAATCCTCTAGCCTTTTTCTCTAGGAAATTCACTCCCGCTCGGCGCAACTACAGCGCGTACGATCGGGAACTGACTGCCGCGTACGAGGCATTGAAATACTTTCGACGCTTCCTGGAAGGTCGGGAATTCGGCATTGCGACCGATCGCAAGCCCCTCATCTACGCGTTCCGTCAAAAAGCTGAGAAGGCATCTCCACGCCAATTACGACAGTTGTCGTTTATCTCTCGGTTCACCGCGCGTATCGAGCACCTGCCAGGTACCGAAAACGTCGTGGCCGATTCTCTATCGCGGATCGAGGCGTTATCGTCCACAGACTCGCTACCTCTCGCCGCAGACATATCACTGGACGAACTGTCCAAACTCCAGGAGAGTGACGACGAATTGAAAGGGCTTCCGCGTTCACCCGACCATTCGTTGTCACTGCGCAAAATTCGGTGGGGCCCCTCCCACACGTCCATCGCGTGCGACCTTACCGGCGAATCACTGCGCCCGTATATTCCCGCGCCCGCGAGGAAGCGTGTCTTTGACATGCTTCGCAAACCCGCGCATCCCTGCGCTAAAGTCTTGGACCGCGTTATCCGAAAGCGCTATGTATGGCCGAACATGCATCGCGACGTATCGAAATGGTCCAAGGAGTGCCTGGACTGCCAACGGTCGAAGGTAACGCGTCGCAATAGTATAATCCCTGCGGAATTTGTGGCGCCCGACGGTGGTTTCAAACATGTACACATGGACGTAATAGGTCCACTGCCGCTGTCGGATGGACAACGTTACCGTTTAACGTTAATCGATCGTTTCTCCCGATGGCCGGAAGCCATCTCGTTACCCAACATCGAAGCTACTACCGTGTCTCGAGCGTTCGTTGATCGCTGGATCTCGCGCTATGGCGCACCCGAAACGTTGACTACCGACCAGGGTAGTCAGTTCGAATCCCGTCTGTTTACCGCGCTCTTGCAACTGACGGGATGCCAAAGGATCTGTACGACCGCGTTCCACCCGGCCGCGAACGGCATGGTCGAGCGTTGGCACCGTAGTCTGAAAGCCGCTATAATGCGTCACACTGGCACCCAGTGGACGCGCGTATTATCTACCGTTATGCTAGGGCTTCGAAGCAACGTTTTAGACACCGGGTCTTCCCCCGCGGAATACTTATACGGCACGACCTTGCGCATCCCCCCCGGAGAGTTCGTCCTCCCGGACAAAGATCAGACGGATCCTCGGATATTCGTCGAGGAGCGTGAAACCTGTACCCGTCGGACAGCGACACAAAAAAAGAGCATTCGTGTTCAAGGGAATGGACACTTGTTCTCACGTGTTCTTGCGCACCGGGATTATAAAAAAGTCTCTCGAACGTCCCTACACCGGTCCTCGTAAAGTGCTTAAGCGCATCAACGACCGGGTGATCGAGATAGACGTAAACGGAAAACCGCGTGCCGTGTCCGTAGAAAATGTGAAGCCTGCGTACACCGTCCGTGACGCGAATACGGAAGCTGCCGGCAGTCCAGCAGCCGCTTCCGAGAACAGTACCCTTCGCACCTACGCGAACACGAGACGCGTACATTTCGCCCCCGAGAGCGAAACTGCGCCGTAGTCTAAGTCATTGTATACCGTAAATTTAAGAAATATATGTATAGTAGCATAGTTGCGTACCGATTGTCAATTAAGGTAAGAAACCCTTTGTAAGGCGTAAAATAAAGAATGTCCGTACACGCTCGGGGGGGAGTGTGTAGGGATATTGGCGCCACATACGCAAATCCCCTAGACGCGAGTCTAGCGCTTCGCTCCGACGAGGTTGGCAGCGCCAACCTCGGGCGAGGAAATACGAGAGCGACTCTCCGACTAGGCCTTGCCTGCCGACCGCCGAGCGAGTTACACGCGTGCTCCTGTGAGCTCGAACGCGTCGCCATTATACATATAGTTTCAAATATAGAGTTTACACCCACGTGTACCATTTTCTTCGATAATCCTATCACCTTCCGAGAAGTCTAAGCAGTGTAGGCTGCCGAGTAGTTCCGTGTCTTCGCACGGGACCCGAAAACCTACAGAGGGCAGCAAGAGGGCAGAACCACAGACGTGGTATAAGAGTAGACCAATCACCATATGGGGTTTCCTGTCTCTCGCAATAACAACCTGTTTTCTTACGCCCTCTACGCTGACAACCGATAAATGTTGGAACTAGATCCACGAAAACGATCAACAGAAATGTCTAACGAGTTGTGAACTTTTTCCTTTTTTACTTGTAAAATTAATATAAATACTTCGAAAACTAATATTAATAAATATGACGGTAGATTTTTAATTATTAAACATGTATATAAGTAGTTAGACGAAATAAAAATATTAAGTACAGTTGATTTAAATTTCCCGCTTGCCTGTACAACCAATTTAAAGGGACAGGCCACCAATCGACTTGAAAGGTACCGCCCTAAGTGGCGCCTCTTGTTACTCCTACTCTTTGTTCATAGTTTTCCACCACTAACCGCTGACACGATTGTTTAGCGTCTAGCAGATTCGATTCAAACAAGTGTCGTGCGCGCGTGTCAGTTTACACACTTTTGTTTTTTTTTAAATTCCCTTTAAAATGATAGTAAACAAATATTATTTACTACTGGTCATCGCGTGCTGTTTACCTATCGGTACGTTCAACGAATATATTTTTCTCCCAATTGTTTGAGATTGAATCATTAATGTTTTTAGGCCACGCCCTGGAATGTTACGTTTGCAACAAGCAAGAAGGTAACACGGAGAAATGTTTGAAAAGCACAAAGACTTGCGAACAAGGCCAGGATACTTGTCTCACCGAGATCAGATGGGGAAGTAAGTTTTAAATGTTCGTCCGTAGGTCTGGCGAATATTGACGATGAGGTTATGTTTACATGGTCTCGTGAATAGATCTCTATGTATGTAAAGGCAATAGTTTCTTTCGTTTCTTGATAATTTGAATGTTGTCTCAAATCGCACCGACTTCGTTCTGCCAAAAATGCATCAAGTCCACAGTCGTCTTCTCGCTAAATCGTAGATGTTTGCGTGTACGCAAAATAGAATTAGCTTGTATCTCGTTCCGTTGTTTCCAGGTACACCGTACTGGTCCCAGGGCGCCAAGAAACAATTTTACGTTTCCAAAAAGTGTTCCACTAGAAAGGAATGCGAAAGGATAAAAAAAGCGAACATGCCCGATTGCACGTACATTTGGTATCAGGACTGGAAATGCTCGGATTGCTGTCAAGGAGACAAATGCAATTATTATGTCATTGTGAGAAACACCACTTTACCGTAACGCGTTTGAATTAAAAAATCACACGAAGAAGTACATTCATTTTTTTTCATTTTAGTCCGGCGTCGAAAATTTGCGACCATCCTGGATGATAAGCGTATTGTTCACGATATCCCTATTTACTTTAAGTTCTAGAACATAACCCATGGACATTCAGGCAGCGAAAGATCAGTCGATGAACAAACCGAAGAAAAATAGTTAAGCGACTCGTATCTCTGTACATACCTGCGACTCGACGATTGGATACATCGTATACGCTCGCAGTACCGCCATACGTACCACAAGCGTCGTTCGGATTATCCATAATGAGCAACCCTGGAAAAGCTCATAGTTTCCTCTCTCCGGAATGTTACGGCAGAATTTCTTTAAAATTCTGTAAAAATTTCCTGAAACACTTTTCAATGTCCCGCACATTCGTTGTAGCAGAGCGACAATCGATACAGAAACAAATGTTATCGAGGTTTAAGAGAGTCCAGTGTGCAGTTGCAGGGTTGAAGTATTAAGAAACGAGAGGCGAAAGGCTTTGAACAAGTGGAGGAAGCGAATCTACCTAATCGTGCTTTAATCGAGCCGTCCACAATATCCGTCCAATAGAAACATTTGTAATATTCTATTAACGTTAAGTATATAGTATTATATATATATATATTTTATAATTGTTGCTACGGCGACGTGTAGTAGCCGTGACAACGACAGAGCGCATTGTTTTATAGAAATAAACGTTTACTTTTTTTTTATCATCGACATAACTTCTTCGAATGGCTTACCACCTCCCCTAGCATCGCGTAGTATCGTGTAAAGTGAGACATGTACGCATCGCTTATTGTTCCAAGAACAATCGATATCAGATAAGAAAGTAAGAACGGTCTTTAGCAAAATAGTCCTCGCGAGCAGTTCAAAGTCGGTAAAGAAACGGAGAGAACCACCTGCGAACGAATAATACCGATAACAGGTATGTAGAAAATATTTAGGGCAAATTCGATTTGGAACGTGACACTGTATCGCTTCGAACAATCAATCTACGTACATGGATAATGTTGGAGCACGTGACTTTGCGTTGCATTATATACATTTACCGTAAACGATTGGCAAGGCGTAATCTTGGAACGGTGTTTAAATTGGTTTAAATTATGAAATTAGTAATATTGCTTGAAAACATCTCCTTGACTCTGTGATAATCACAGTCAGGCTGGTGACACGTTCGACGAAAGTAGACGAAAGGTCTATATTTTTAAAACGTGTGATAGCGCGGGATCACGGTATCAACGAACTTATCGGAGAGAATCAACGAACCAGCGGAGCGATTTGATCGATATCAGTTAAGACCGGTTGCCTCCAATCTAGTCGCGGGGTGATGAAACGATTCCGACCAATTGAACGACTCAATCGCACTCGACGACCGATATCTACAAGGCTTGATTTAAACACATTTTAATTAGCGTGCCTTCGGACGGGAGCCATGCGTTCGCCGCGTTAACAACCCAGCCAGTTCGTAAGCGTTCGCTAAATGATTTTTGCGCGAAATGGAATCGTCTATGAGTACCCTATACAAGGTAAGCTCTCGAATAAGTGTTTTACGGCTAGATTTCCAATTACGGAAAAGTCGATACAAAAATCCATCCTAACACCAACATTGAGAACGATATAGTCAATCAACGGACTGCGGATTTTATGCATGCATGGTAAAAACTAGTCGATCAAACATAAAACAGCGAAGGTATTTGATGAATTTAATAATACGGGCAAGTAACTTTCAAATAATTGAAATTATTCAAAAAATAAATAAATTCGTATTTGACTTCTTGTTCTGGCAAATGATGCGCGCCTATTTTGTTTTGCGTAAAGATCCGCAATCTGCTTACTAGTAAGAGCTTTGTAGCAGCTATTCGAAACGAAGGTTGAAGAACTGAAATCGATATTGCAACAGTTTTCAAGCTCTAATTACAAGGATCGGGTTCCTTCTCGTGGCCGACAAAGATATCTTGTCACGAGCTTCTTCCCTTTCAGCTGTACGACATGAGGTCATGGAAAGTCTTAGACCTCCTGGAAGCTTTCGGCCGAAAGAAGGACGCGAATCCTCCGCAGGAAACCCAGCTGGCGAGGTGCCTGACCACGTTGGACCTGACAGCCTTGGGAATCGGTTCGACCCTCGGGGTGGGTGTCTACGTTCTCGCTGGATCGGTCTCGAAAGCAACCGCTGGACCGGCTGTTGTGATCTCTTTCGCCATTGCAGCAGTTGCTTCCATGTTCGCAGGTACAGATATTCGGTTAATCCTGATCGTTGCCAGTTCGGTGGATAGTCCAGTTCGCGAGCCGAGTTTCACCGATTGGTGCTCGTGTTCCGACTGAAAAATATCCGAATGTAAAACACTTGTTTGCACCCGGAACACAGTCGATCGAACTTCGTAGTATGTACCGGGATATACTCCGTTGTTCCGACCGCCGCGCCGTCCAGTTTCAGCAGTGTACTTCTTCCTTTTCATCGCGATCCGTAAACCGAATAATTCAAAATCTTCTAGAAAATAATTCCGAAAATTGTGAAAAATCCTGATACATTCGGGAACTAGAATATGGATTATCGAACGTTTTCTCTTTGTGGATTAGGACTGTGCTACGCGGAGTTCGGAGCTCGAGTCCCGCGAGCCGGATCAGCGTACGTGTATAGCTACGTGACCGTGGGCGAGTTCCCAGCTTTTCTAATCGGTTGGACACTGATCCTGGAGTACGTTATCGGCTCGGCGAGCGTTGTACGAGGTCTGAGCACGTACGTGGACGCGTTGTTTAACAACACGATGAGGAACGCGTTCGAATCGGCGGCGCACATGGATGTCGATCACCTCTCCTCTTATCCGGACTTCTTCGCGTTCGGAGTAACCATAATCTTTTCCGGTAAACATCCTGGTATTTCGCGTTATGCAACCGCCGCCACAGTGGTCCGTATCCGTTGATTATCCGTGAGTTGACAAGTTGTTACATATGAAATGTGTTCGATTTTGAACAGTAGCGTTAAAGAAACATTCGTCAAAATAGAATAACCTCTGTCCAATGCGACCAAGCAATCTCAAAAAAGCTCGAACAGTTTGACCTAATTTGAAAAAAAAAAGGAGGGTCAGAAAAGTCCTGGAGAGACATTTGTGACAACGGTATCAATTTAATTCGCGGTTTTATGGATCCGGACTACTGTACGCTGCGCCCTGGGATCCGCCCTCCTCTTTCTATCCGATTCTTGACTGAAAATCGATTTTCTCAGCCGCGCTGGCCTTCGGGGCGAAGGAGTCCTCCGTGGCGAACAACTTCTTCACCCTGGTAAACCTGCTGGTGGTCCTGTTCGTGATCATCGCTGGATCGTTCAAAGGTGATAATAATAGCAGAATAGTAGAATATTTGACACCGGCACCCGAATAATAGCAGAGCCTGGCTAATCGTAATTGTGATGCCCCGTTGGTCGAAGCTGACATAAACAATTGGAAAACGGAGCCTCCGTGCACCGAAGACAGCTGCGAATACGGGACCGGTGGGTTCGCACCCTATGGCATTACCGGTATCATAACAGGAGCCGCGACGTGCTTCTACGGGTTCATCGGTTTCGATTGCGTTGCCACCACCGGCGAGGAGGCGAAGGAGCCTCAAAAGTCCATTCCGATAGCGATCGTGGTCTCGTTAACAGTCGTCTTCCTGGCGTACTTCAGCGTCGCCACGGTCCTTACCACCGTTCTACCTTATTACGAGCAGAATCCAGACGCGCCGTTCCCGTACCTCTTCGATAAGATCGGCTGGAGCTGGGCGAAATGGGTCGTCACGATCGGTGCTATCTGCGGTCTGTGCGCCAGGTAAACTAGCTGTTCTCGATCGGTTCGGTGAACCTGCAAAACAGTTACCTACATACAAATTTCGATGATCTTTTTATGAACATTTCTGTTTCGACCGTTGCAGTTTGTTAGGTGCAATGTTTCCGCTGCCGCGAGTCCTCTACGCCATGGCTTCGGACGGATTGATTTTCGAGTGGATGGGCAAAGTCAGCTCGCGGTTCCAGACGCCCCTGATGGGCACTTTCTCCGCCGGGCTTCTCACAGGTTTGCCTCGCGCGAAACACTGTTCACCGTTTGCATCTAAAACACTGTACACGATGTACCAGAATTATACGTCACGACTACCAAACCGAGACAGTTTGTACTTCTTACAAATGCTAGTCAGGCGAACTTGACGGACTTTCAACGATGCAATATTTTCAAAAATTTGACATACACCCTGTACAATATCAGTGGCGCGAACCTGATCGCAAACTTGCGCGTTTATTCGCAGGTGTGCTGGCCGCGATATTCGAATTGACACAACTGGTTAACATGATGAGCATCGGAACTTTGCTCGCCTACTCGATCGTCGCCACTTGCGTTTTAATACTCCGGTAACGAATGGCAACGCGCTGACTGACTCTAAGCTGATTCAACAGGTAGCACAACTTGCATAAATCATCTTGAATCGCTCTTGTTTCAGGTACGAAGAGAGCGAAGCATACGAAAAGAAAGGAGACCATGATCCGTGGACCGTAGCCTTCATCGTAAAGCAGCTGGTTAACGTGAACAGATTGAAGCACTCGACGAAACTGACGTCGCAGATCGTCGCGTACCTCGTCGCCTGCTACCGTAAGAATCGCTTTGCTTCTTCGTTGTCTTCGCTTCTGATCGGCGTTGCTGTTTCATAGAGGATTCTTTCGCAGTTGTCCTTTGCGTCTGCGTCAGTTCCGTAGCTTCGTTGTACTCCGAAGATATAGCGTCCGGAAGAGCCGCAGCGATCGTGCCCTTGGCGATTCTAATAATCGCTTTGCTAGCAGTCCTCGTCTTTATCTACAAACAACCGACTTCCGGAAAAAAACTTGCATTTTCGGTACGCGCGCATAAAACGAACCGTTCCCAATGAGTTTAAGTTGCTAACTACTTCACTGGTAATCTGCAGGTTCCACTGGTGCCGTTTCTGCCCGCGCTCAGCATTCTCATAAACATTTACTTGATGATGATGCTGGACAAGATGACGTGGCTGCGATTCTCGATATGGATGGTAGTAGGTGAGTGGATCGAATCGAAGAGCAGACCCGACGAACGAATCGTGAACTATGCTCTCTGTTCTCTCGTAGGACTTGGTATATATTTCTGCTACGGTGTCCGGCACAGTAAGATGAGGCAAAAGAAATTCCAGAAACCAACCGAGAATGTCGTCACCAAAGAGACGTGGAACAACACGGACATTTCCAAACTCACGTGATCTCGCTGTGCGTTCTAAATTTTTAATAAAAGTCTTTCGACAACTCTGAATACCTTTCAAATCGCGGTAAAAGAACAAATCTGCTGCACTCGTATATCAATAGAAAACTATATTACTATATTATAATATAAATATTTATCACAAAACAATTTTAGATAAGAAGGAATTCTCGTTAGAGAGCGAACAGGGATTTGAGATCGTTGAGGGTGAGTTTCGAGACGGCCGAGTTCTTGTCGCCGCTGAGAACGTTCGCCGCTATCTCCATTTTTCTCTCCTGCAGATGCTTGATGCGTTCCTCGATTGTGTCCTTGCAAATGAACCTGTAAAAGTATTTCACACGAGCGTTAAAGTGACGGATGTTGCAACGTGCGAGCCCAGCCTTATCGATAATAGTGTCAGCCACTCACTTGTATATGTAAACATCCTTTTTCTGTCCGAAACGATAAATTCTATCCTGAGCCTGCACCTCCAATTGCGGATTCCAATGAATGTCGATCAACAACAAATGATTTCCGCCAACCAGATTCAATCCGACGCCTCCAGCGGTGAGAGACAGCAATAATACCTTCGGGTCGCTTCTCGGCGAGTTAAAGTCGTCCATTATACTCTAGAGAATCGTCGAACGAGAATTAAATCGCAAAGTATCGTCGAATATTGGGGAACCTGTCTTTCGGATATACCTGTCTGTCTTTGATTGGCACCTTGCCTGTGAACATCTTGAACGTAGCGCCTTCTAACGAAGGCAAATATGCTGCCACAATTTCCAACATGCTCGTCCATTGAGACACGATAATCAACTTATCGTCTTTTCGCAAAATCTGCTTCACCGTCTTTAGTACCGCTTGCATCTAGGAACGAAAAAATTCTTACTATTCTGATATTCGAACATGAATTTGAGTATGTACTTGAGTATCGAAGCTTGTCATA
Source organism: Lasioglossum leucozonium (assembly GCA_028454225.1). Lineage (NCBI taxonomy): Eukaryota > Metazoa > Arthropoda > Insecta > Hymenoptera > Halictidae > Lasioglossum > Lasioglossum leucozonium. Next base: position 57,160 of record CM052207.1, read on the forward strand.
CCAAACCACTAGGGTGATGGCTCTTATTTTCGACATTTGAATTTTTTGAAAAAAATCTTCTTCGAGAATAAATAAAGGCCACCCTATTGAGCATACAACAAGAATGAATCTGCAGAACAGCTATCTACGTATGAAAACTATTTACCTTGGAACTAACACGCTCGGTCCGAAAGACTGGATTGCTGGACGTGAGTAAGTTGGCTGCCACCCCCCGGTCGACACCTATCTCTGTTTCACTGGTGTCCGCATCCCCTCCTTCGTTCATGGCATCGTCTAACGTTATATCGTGCATTTTCGACAACAAGTTAGAGTCCATGCTCTCTGCATCCATCAGTCCGGACTCTTTCATATCCTCTTGATCTAGCATAGAATGGATTAAAGACGGGTGGACGCAGACCTGACGTAAGCGCAGCAACAGAACCAAGATCTCGTGTGTTTTAACATCGGCGTGCATCGACAATAATCTGTTTTGTGCTTTCGTGAATTGGGTATTCTTGTCTGGAAAGGAATAACGGTTTAACGAGACACGCTTGAAAGCTCTACAGGGAGAAATATGTGTATGTAAATGTTTACTTTAGTGGAGCTAACATAATAGGAAACTCCCCCGAAGTAAATAATTACCGTAATCTGTATTCGATTCGCATACGTACTAGGATTCGAAAGAAAAGAAGGTTTATCGTACTTCCCCGCGGCTAGATCGTACATATGGTCTTTATCAGCTCCCTGCGACAAAAATTGCGCGAACAGCGTGCGGGAATAGATCAAAACCTTCTCATATACTAACTGCTCCTGCGGGTCGAGCTTCACCGATACCTCCTCTATGCATTTGTCGGGCAAACACTCAAGATCGCCTTTAGCCTGTAGATCTTGCTTCGTTCTACGGAGCATCAACGATTTCATCACGGTCGCCAACCTCTGGCGGCCGGCCGCGTTTTTATTATCCACCCATCGCTTCCAGACTCGTAGATCGTCGAATGGAGTACATTTGAGGAACTTCAATATAGAGTATAAATCCAGTTCCTTGTTCTGAATAGGTGTTCCGGTGAGAGCCCATCGTTTCTTGGCTACCAGGCCGCACACCGCTTCCGCCGCTTGGCTCTTATGGTTACGGACTACGTGTGCCTCGTCGAGTATCACTCGCTGCCAGCGGATCTTGTACGCCGTGGCTCTTACCTTGAACTCACGGGACAGTATATTGTACGTCGTGATCACCACGTCGTTCTTCGCTAATCTTTTAGGAACACTCTCTCTATTGGTACCATGGTAAACTTCGACCGAGAGCATGCCTCGCTTGCACCTGTTGTTGATCTCGTTTTCCCATTGCGACAACAACGACGCTGGACAGACCACCAGGGTGCCTCCCTTGTGACGCAACGGGACATTGTGGTCCGTCCATTCGTCGTCGCTGTCTTCGTTCGACTCTTTCATCCCAGCCTCCGTATTGCTAGCGATTATCAACGATATCATCGTAAGGGTCTTCCCCAAGCCCATGTCGTCGGCGAGGACGCCTCCCGAAGGCCTCTGCCCTTCCCTCCACATCAACCACGCCAACGCGTGCTGCTGATGGGGCATCAATTTTACCCTCAAACCCCTCGGATCTTCTGCTCTCTCATTCTCGGACGGCATGGCGATCAAGGATCCGTGTAAGTCTTGCAATCTGTCGACCGTCAACGCTAATTCTCTGTTCAAAGTCGCTTGGGCTTTTTGACCAAGCTCCTTGTTGTCCGGAGACAATTTCGGTCTCATTGGTATGCTGTCCACGTCGATGGGGTAAGTATCTGATAACTTGCTCGAATGGGAAACGTCGGTACCAACGTGGTCACTTATAACGAACTGTACATCCTCGTCGGAGGCAGGCTCTTTTGGCTCTACATGCTTCGTGAGTGGAGTGTTTCCCAATTCTTTCGCGATTTTTTCGATTTCCTTTTCTTGTTCCGCGACACTCTCGCGCAGTTTTTGACCTCTGTCCGGTAATAGATCAACATTACCAGCTTCTAACACCATCTAAAAATCCAAAGTTATTAACAGCAAAAATGAAAGCATTCTTTTCGTTTCATTTTTCCTAAAGAGCAGCATACTTACTTTTGATTTGCTCAACTGATTCTGCAAGTGTTCCATTTTACAAACCAGTAGAGCTCTCTTTTGCGCGACCATCGGATCTATATTGCCAACTCCGATCTCTTGTTTCGCCAGAGATATCGAGATATTGAAAGATTCTAGGTCTTTCTCATCCGTGATGGAGCCTGAAAAGAGACAAAATTGAATATATATAATTTCAGAAAGTGTTCCTCAATTAGAACTCTTTGACATCTATATTGGACTGACTATTTAAGGACATGGGTTGATTCTCTGTTCTCACGTTGGATGAATGCATACTGGAATCACTGTTGTCTGTATCTAGCATGGTAAGATCGTGTACTCCTATAAAATGGTATACTCTTAATACACTTTCGATACTATGTACTTACGCTGTAGATACAAAAGAATTCCATACGCACCGTCTACTTCACTGTTACTGCCCGAAGTAAGAAGACTATGTACATGACTGTCATCCTCGTTGTCAGAATATTCAGGAATATGCTTTTTGATGCTTTCTTTAACGGCATTTTCCGTTAACAGAGATTTTCTTAACGTAGCCGCATGTCTACATAAAAAAGGATTCGGAATAAAACGCTTATACCGCAGAAACAGGAATGTAACAGGAATACCACGCATCGATACAATGAGAAAAACGAAGATTTTATAGGTACAGAAACGAAAACAGTTTGTTTACCTTTCCGGAGTTAGGCTCCTGGAACTGTTTTCGCTGCTACCACTGCTCTCGATAACATAAACTGGTTCTTTCTCAACATGTTCAACAATATCATCGTCGCTGTCAGAAATCATGAAAGATCTTTCATTACCAGTGGGCGAATCACGCCACTGATTGAAACTTATATCCATCCGAGCGACTGTTAATCTTCACTGTTTTGAAATTGCACGAATTTCCATTAAGAATAAAGCACTACAAACGTGTTCTGCGTCCTGATTGTCACGTACTTCGCAATGTGGTCCAGGTCAGGTTTCAACCGAACTTTTCAAATTGACGAGTATGGCGCGAATACAAAACATAGAACACGTTTACAGAGGCGACACTCCCTCGTTTTTCCGTACAAAACTTTCATACGCCTGGTCGTAAGTACATAGGGCTCCAATGAAAAACCTCGGATCACGCATGCGCACTTCAATACGGATCGCCGTATTTAAGTGCGCATGCGTGTACAAGTTTGTACACTGTGAAGATAACTTCTGAGAAACGAATAATAAAATCAATTAATTAATACGATTATAAACGACCGCGCCTACTAAATTAATCATTTCACCCGTCATCATCTTAGCATCGGTTCATTCACACTCTTTTAGTTATCCTTTTCTTATGAACTAACTAAACCATACCTACGATAGTTCACCATTTGGAGCTAATTCCCTAACAGTTTATAATTGGTATTTATCTATACCGAAAATATTGGTTTTACTACTGGTCTTATTGAATTTTATTTACAAAACACAGCGATTCGTTCACGACACTTGACGCTAATTTATTTCGTGTTCAAAGGTTTTATTCTAAAAAAAAAAAAAAAAAAAAAGAGTTTTACAGAGATGTTGTCGACGCAAGAAACAATAAATTAATGAACAAAAAGGAGAACGGTTTCACACAGCAACGCAAACAGAAAAATTGAAAGAAGATAACAAAAATAGCCCTTGCCGTGCAATATTTAAAAAAAATAGAAAACAAGGCAGCCGCCATTAGGGTGCATCCTTATGTGCATCAAATAGAAAAGGAAAAGAGCGGTGGCGGCTGCAGGATTTGTTTCCTTCTTGTCGGGGCACCCGAAGCGCCAAGGCGGTGCGCGGGAAAAACGTCGCGTCGCTGTGATTCGTCGGGTAGCTATGTAGTCTTCTGGTTGCAGCTTGATTGGTTATTGGTGGTGGAGGTACCTCATCGGTACGCGCACGAGGGTAAAGGCCCGCCAAAACTAGGAATATGGGTCCAAGAGGCTACGTGACTTGGCCTAAATTTCTCGATTAGTCTCGCCAATTAGAATTTCGTCAAGGATCTCTGTGGAACCCTCTCGTTATTTCCTTACCTATTCTAAGCTATCGTGCTCGAGTAAATTTATGTATGTATATATGAAATACACGGCTTTACCTAAACATTATATTTTATATTTAAATCTCCCTCCCCCCCCCCCCCCCCGCCCCGGCACCATTAACCGAACATATGGTGTAGTGGCGTCAACCTAATTACATTTTGCGTGATCACCATTGATATGTATGTATCAGTGGTGGTCACGCTACATTACAGATAAATTAAAGCTTAATTTACAGACTATTATATCGGAATTGGCAGGTCTTTCGCCACTAATATTAAAATTTGATCTATACTCAAACACCAATTCGCTATATTCTTCGATACTTTACACCAATTTTCTCCGTGATGAGGCTCTGCAGTAATGCATCGTTTCTTTACGTCCTCTTGTTGTTCCTCGGTGCCATTTAGAAGTTCGAATTTGTAGAAGTATGCCCATGCATCTCCCAAGTCAGGGTCTATCTTCACTGTTCTGTTGAACCAATCTCTGCATTTTGAAATTTTATGTTCGCACCAAAACAATCTGAAAAAAAGACACGATCAAATACCAGACAAACCGATTTTAACCCATCGCATTGTAATGAATTATCGATTTATTCACTTGGAGACTGCGAGAAGCACGTGAGGATCGTGTTCGCATTTCTTCAACGCGTCAACGCTTTTGGTCTTCCGTTGCGGTCGCGGCTCCATAAAAATCGCCTCTGCCCAAAGCAACCCCGACGTAGGACACTCTTGTAAAGCTTTCGCCATTAGAGTGTTCGCCATATCCCTTACGCCGCCGCTTTTCAATTCGTTTCTGATCGCCTCCAACCAAAGCTCCGCGTTCTTCGGATTTTTCAAGCGAGCTTTTTCCAAAACTGACCTAGCCTTGGTCACTTGACCTTTCCTGTGTTCTAACTGCGCCAATAAACGCCACAGCGGAATGGAACTCGGGCATTTCTTTATCTGTAAAATAAACCAAAACGTATACAACATTGTTTATTTATTAAAGGTGTGTGAAAGCCCGAAAATGTCGTGGTATATATTAGGGTTTTTAAAAGTTCTCTACTATTCGCGAACCCACCGCTTGGTTGTAAGTTTCCAGAGCTTTATCCAAATTTCCTTGTTGCTCTTCGATCTGTCCCTTCATTAGCCACAGTTTAGGGAAATCGTCGAATGCTTCCAGAGCCTCTCTCAGAAGCAACAAGGCTGCGTCGAGATTATTTAAGGCCCACTCTAGCTTGGCGCTCTTCATCATTACTCTAGGAGTCGGTGCAGATGCTCTAGCCTTTGCTAACAATCGCCGGGCTCTCTCGTATTCCGAATTCTCGGACTCCAGCTTCACGGCCGCTAACCAAATCTCCTCCGAGTTCGGGTTCGCTTGAAACGCGAGGGACAAAATACCTCTGGCTGCCGGAACGTCTCCCTGAAGAAGAAAACTACAATCAGATATACGTATGCAAATACGTTGATAAAACATCGATGTAGGATTTGATCGATAATGTACACGTACAGCCAGCCACTTGGATTTCGCACCCATCAGCCAAAGCACTTCGCTCTTGGGACAATGGGCAACCGCTCTCTGCAGTAAAGATTCCAAAGATTCTCGCGTTCCGTACGTTTTCTCGAAGTACGCTGCACGTAGCCAAATGGACTTTTTGCTAGGGAATGTCGACAATGCGTAAGCGTAAACGGCCCTGGCGCATTCCAACGCACCTTGTTGAGCGCACTGGAACGATACATAAATTTAATGATTATTCTTATTAAATGAAGCAAATCGTCTAACATACAGTTTCCGCGTCTTCCATCCACGTGTGTTTCCTGTCTTCTTCCTCCACTCCAAAACCTATGATCGCTTTGACGATAACTTGACAAGTGTGCACCGCACCCGCCTTCTCAGCCTCCATGGCTTCTTTGAACCAGTGCTCCCTGTTGATCTCGACTCCGTTCGCGCTCAGGGAAGATATAGCGCGATCTATGATTTTCTCGACCATGTGTTTGTTCCCGTTAGCTTCCTCCAATTTCGCCGCAGTGGTCCAGATTTGTCTGTCAGTTGGAATGTTCTCTCTCGCTTTGTTAAGCACTTTCCTAGCGTTGTCGTAGGTTTCCAATCTGGCCAGTGCAAGCCATAAATCGACGCTGGTGGGACAGCATTCGACGGCGCGGCTAAGCAAAATACGAGCGTCTTCAGGTTCCTCCAATTCGACCGCCGCTTTCCAAAGCCGCACAGAGTTTGGAATATGTTCGAGCGCTTTGCGATACACCCTTCTCTTCGCTTTCGTTTCTATCTCCAAATCAGCCGCTTTTATCCATATCCTAACGGAGGTTGGTATGTGGCGTACGGATTGAGCAATCACCGCTTTAGCCGTATCCGGCGGCTGGAGTCTGGCCGCTTCAAGCCATAAGTCTTCCGACGTTGGATTCACCTCGCAGCCCTTCATTATCAAATTTCGAGCGGCTTGCACTTTTCCAGTGACTTCCTCTAAACGAGCTGATGCGATCCACGCTGGCGGATGATTGGGGTTTGTCTCTCTTACGGACTTTAACAGCAATCTGGCTTTCTTGATGTCGCTGGAAAAATAGAGTAGATTGTAAATTCGAGGAAGGTACTACCAAAATTAAGGATACCATTCGCGTTTCATTGTGTTTTTAACTTACTTGATATCACCGCCGTACGTCGGAATCATACTTTGCAGATCTGTGAGATATCCCTTCGGGTCGACAACCGTTTGCCCTTCCACGGAATCAGAGACCTGATTCAGCTTGACGTTCATCAAAGTGTTCCTAGCTTGTCCGATTTTTCGTAAATCTAAATCTCCTGTTGGAGTCAGCATTCCAGGTGTTGCCGCGCCAGGCATCATAGAAGCTAGACCACTCGTCGGATCAATACTTGTGGACGTTTCACCGCCCAAGTTTCTAGCGAGCACCGAGTCTGGTAACGGAGTGAACTTCTCTGCCCGTGGATTTCGTTGTTTCCTGTTTCTAGCGTCGCCAACTTCCGGAACGTTCTTCCATTCTTCCTCGGTTACATTCACCAGTTCCCTCTTCAAATCAGAAAACTGCTGCTGAATTTTAGGACGTTCTTGACGGTACCTTTCCAGCTCTTCTCTGAGTCTTTTCTCCCTGTACTCTTTGCGCTTTTCATCCATCCGCTTGTCGATAGCTTCATAAATAGCATCGGCTTCTTCGTCGTCTTTGTCGTACGGATCCTGTGTTAATATACAGCGTATTAACTCTTGGATAGGACAAGAAGTTTTTAGTAGAATAGTCAAAAGTTTCGGTGAAGTATATGCTATCTTACTTTACTGAAAAGCGAGCCACCGTATCCAGAAAACTCGTCGTAATTAGAATCATTCAAATCTTCCTCATCTTCTTCCTCTTCTTCTTTCTTTTTTGTTCGTTTTGTTGGTGGAGCATGTCGATCGTCTCTACAACACGCAAGCAAATACAGTAGGATATGTCCCATTTACTAACTACACTAGGAATTTAATACAGCGAATACATACGACACATCGTTCGCATCACGAGCTGGACCAATATCAGATCTGGTTGTAAATCCTGTAGCTCTGTGAAGAATGAATTACAATAGAGATCAACGATTTGTGTTGTCCCCAGAGGTTAGACTAGACAACATTAGATCGTATACGTTACCCTCTTCCAACACCAGCAACATATCCCAAGGGAGCTGGTACTCCCAAGAAATGCTTTTTATTTCTGGTCGACAGTGAAACTGACGGGACTGCCATTCTTATTCTTGTTGTCAATACCTTAATATAAACAACAAATACTTTGCTTTCATAAATACTATGCGTCCGCCGAGAGTTGGCACGGAGAAACTCGTAGGTACCACGTGATATTCCTACTACGCGCTGCACGTCTTCCGCGATTCGCCGAATCGCTCGACGAAGACAGCAAACGAGCGCGCGAGTGTAACTGCAACAGAGCGATGTGGCGACGCTGAGCACCTATGTAATGTCGGCCGTTCGCGCCAGAGCCTACATAAGTGTGAGAGTGGGATCCGCCGCTTGGCGGCAAGAGCGGGGACTCGCAGATCCCCCTGCACCCCACTACAGAAAATCGTGCCAACTCTCGGCGGACGGATAGTACACAACCGAACTGTCCAGTCTCATTCGGATTGCGATTGCTATGCAACAGCCATCTGTCGACTGCGTATACAGTTACGGTACCATCAATCGGTGTGACTCATGGAACAGAAGTATTAGTGAGAATCGAGTATCTTATATATTATTGTAAGTTATATACTCCAAATTCTTCAAATAATCATGCTCCCCTTAGCTTAGAACAAAATACATTATTCAAGCTGGTTCATTTGATTTTCGTATTAACGTGATAAATAAAAGATACAACAAAGTAAAACACTTTATGTAAAATTAAACAATTTATTGCTGCTATCATTTAATAGTTTAATGACTCTTTACGCATGTAAGGCTAAAATAATGTTCTTTGGGTATTCTCAATTTAATGGCACAAGATCCATAACATAATGATTATACTCAATGATTATAAAAATATACAATGGTATGTTTAGTGTTTTAAAATATACATAGTCTAGCATAGAGCGTAACAAATAAAATCAGTTACATTACGTTGTGCTTATTAAACCTGACAACGCTGTATAATCTAGTAGAAAGTATATCCTCTTTGAGTCTAGTTTCCACAGATACTGAGTTTCTTTTGATACTTGATTTCCTTTTTCATTCATTGAGTTCGAACACGCCGGTGACTCTATCGCTTATTCACACATCTGTAGATAATACCGTTTCACATTAAACATTGCCTTTAAACATTGATATTTAAAACAAAAAGTTGCTCACGTTCTTCGAACGTTCGTGTAATATATCGCTATGCCTACTGTACACAGTAAACTCGCTAAAATCCAATATTTCCAATAGCGACTATTCGTTTCTCTTCGCGATTGTTTCTTATCGTACTTGTCCCTTCCTTTGCGACGCGGTTTGAATTTCCTTTCGAATTTCTCAATCTCCTCTTGATTACGTATTTCTTCGGCCTGCCGTTTTTGTTCTTGCAAAGCTGCTTCCGCCAGATTCTTCTCAATCTTCAACTTCTTACAAGCATCATCGCATTGTAGTCGAATTTGTTCCTTTTGTACCAACGAGCATGCAAAATCCTTCTTGATACGTTTACACGGACAGAATAACTTCACCTTTTTATTGCATTCATTCTCGTTTTTGCATACGCCGGGATGACAATCGTACATACATCGGTGACCGCATGGATACTGCAACAGAACCGATCAGACAATACCATATACAAAATCTAATAAATGTACGAATGATATTATTAGAGATATGCGAAAATCCGAAAATGTCGTGTCGAAAGGAATCGAGAAATTTATTCGGAATCGGAAAACGTCCTCGACAATTTTCGGGTTTCCCAAGAATATTAGGGATTCTCGAGTATGTTAGGGTTCTCGACCCGATGCCTTCCCGATCCCTCCCTGCCATTCGGTACCCCGTATTTTCATGTTTTCGCACACCTCTGGATATTATATTTACATTTTTAGGGCACTGATTCCCACATTTGAGCAAGTTGTCGCGGTGTTCTGCGGTGGCCGATGTCAACTCGGCGCATCGTCTGTACAAAGTGACTATACCGCAATGACACGGAATTTTAACCAGCTGCTTGCAAGGGTCACAGGGCGCCGGGTGACACGACTGTGGACAGGAATGCGTGCAACCTTGTGGACGCGGGAACTCGCACGGTTTCTCGCAATCCATACACGGAGTAGCATTCTTGGTATACTCTGCGGACAATACCTTGTGGCAAACTAGCTCGCAAGTATGATTAGTGCAGGGCAACATTTTCTCGCAAAGTCTTCCGCATGACATAGGCCGTGCCATGTGACAAGGCCACGGACGTGTTTCGTGGCCTCCCAAACATGTGACCTGTACCGACACCTCGCACGGCGGACACGGTAACGTTTTTAGCTGCTTCGTTTCTTTCTGTATCTCCCACGGTCCCGCGGGATGGGCTTTCACGTCGTTTTTGTTCACTTTCACCCAGACTTTCGTGTGGCAAACGGCAACGCAAGAATGACCGCATCGTTTGTACACTAAATCACAAATCTTTCTACAGGGTGGACACGGACCTTGGTGGCATTTATGCGTTTCCCTTTTAGGATGATGGCAGATCGGCGGCACCTTACACGGTTTGTTGCAGGGCGGAGGCTTCACTCTCTTCGTAGTACCGCACGGTACCGTTATTTTGTTGTAACCGCATCTGCATTGGATAATATCCGTACGCTCGCAAGGATAGCACGGACCACTGTGACATGGGCCCGAACATTTGTGCTTGCGACAATTTAAAGTGTTCTCGCAAATTTTCTCGCACACGTTGAACGTGTTCTTGATCAAGCAATCGCAACATTTTCTGTTGCACATGTGCCTGCCGCAGAGGCGCATCTGCATACATTTTTTGTTGCAGTGGAACTCTTTGCCACAGGCGATTTCTTTCTTGTAACTGCCACATCGACAGGACTTTGTTACTACTTCTAAGCATTGTCCGCATTGATCCATGTGGCATCTCATGTTACAATAATGCGAACCGCAATCCAGCAGTTTGCCGCACGTATCTCCGCACGTGGGCAACTGTTCCTGGGTGCAAGAAATCGCGTAACGTTTCTTGCCGCAGGGACACGTTCTATTCTTTTCCAAAGCGCACGGACCACAGTCTCCAGGCAAATGACACGTGCTCTGGCAAATGTGAACGTTGCAGGACAGAGGCCGGCGACAAGGTTTTTCGCAAGTCCACGCGCCTTCGTAGCATCGCCTTACTTCTGTGCTACTTTTACAGCGACATTCGAGTAGCAACGACTCCGAGCAAGGAGGGCAATCTCCCGCGTGGCATAGTTCCACGCAGCTGTGCGAGCATGATTTGTACTTTTTGTTACATGCCGTGCCGCAACTCCAGTTCTTGGCGTTGCATCTTCTTTGTTCAGGAGCCTGTTTACCACAAAAGCACTCGATCGATACTGTTTTCGCGCACGGCGGGCATGGCCCAGGGTGGCAAAGTAGAACGCATTTGTGACCACACTCCGGTTGCAAGAGTTTGCCGCATACATCTCCGCAGGAATGCGGTATATTCCATGGTTGGAAGGCAGGGTCTGTAACTTTCTTACAGAAGCATTTATAATTACGAGGAACTTGGTCTTGTCCATAGTCCATACGACATTTTGGGCTGAAACAGATTTGTTGATATAGATAAAATCGTATAGTATAAAATGTACGATTAAATATATCTCTTACCATGCCCAAATAGGAGCAACACCTTTCTCACGTTTTACGTTTAGGCTATCTCGTATCCAATGCAGAATGCAGGATAAATGTAAGAAAGCAAAACACTTGCTGCAGTTCCAGATCTGTAATATATCCACTAAATGTTTGATAAATATGTTAAACGGCATGTCGATTAAAGAATTAATATAATTGATCGTACCGCATCTGCTTTCTTTACAGTCGAAATGCATATTAAACACACTGCACTGCCAGATTGAAATAGATTAACTAAGTAACACGAAGTCTTTTCCGTGTCTACCTCTCCTCCTCGATAGGCGGACAACACTTTGCCAACTACATTCTCTATGTCTTCTGTATTTATATCGTCCTCATCCTCGCTGGACGATTCTAAATAAGCATTTGCCTCTAAATGCTTGCTGATCGCTATTTTATTTTGTGCTTGGGCACGTCTGAACTTCTGCATGTCTCTTTGGAAATTTGTACTGGTCAAAATGATTCAACGAAGCCTACGCATACAACAGGAAAACACGAATTAAGTACTCGTTATTAATATAATTACATCGTTATTGCCATTGAGGATATTTTAAAGAATACTTATGTATGAAATGTGATTCATTTACTTACATACATGGAGCAATGCAAACTAGTAATTGACACTTAAACGAAACATGAAAGAAACCGATGTTTATTCGGTAATGCGTATGAAGCCGAAAGAGAAGCGTTTACTGCGAAACGTATTCTATTTGAATGGTACCAAGTTGTAGCCATATTTTTGCCACGCACACCAATAAACACACACAAGTGTTCGCCCCACTACTGTCGTTCCTACATATATCTATCTAAATACATGCTCACGTATAACACGATATCTATGAAAGTACTTACGTATACATACATAATGATAAAAAAAGATTGGGCAATTTGCAAAGGATAATACACTATATGACCAATAAATAGACCATGGAATTCTTGTTGAAAGGCATCGGGAAACGAATCTCTCCAGAAGATACAAAATAATTAAATAATTACAACGTAACAAACTGCGCGCCGAAAAGCAAAGCAGTGTCACCTTACGGCAGGTAGGAAGTTGGGTACATCATTTCGTTTTACAATAAGACATTCTAATTACTTTCTAATCGCAGTGCACCTGACATAAAGTGCATTCTTTCAGCTTTAATTTGAGCTACCAGACATTAAAAAATCTGAATGGAAACATATCGAAATATTGGTTTTTAGTCGAGCGTGAATGATTCCTGCCAATCATCGCATAAGAGACAATGCATATTCCGTACAGCGCCGTTCCACATAGTGGCAAAATGTTCAAATCGTTAGCCAAATGTTACCGACAGAGTAGTCAACGTTTACTACTAGATGGCGCTAGCGGGGTAACATCTGTGTTATCGTATCTGTCGGTTGAACAGAGCAAATGATTCTTGCCGGAATACGCACGATCTCTTATGAGAAAACCGGTAAGAATCATCTTGTGTGTGTGCTTGGACTAAAAATTAATTTCAATACTTCTCCATGAATATTTTTGAAATATTCACGGCGTAAATTGAAGCTCAAAGAATCTACTTTGTGATAGATTCAGTGTTATGTAAAAATAGTCACGATAACCGTTTAAAAATCGGAAAAATTGTCATCGTTTATTTCGAAGAAGGGATCTTCTTCGCGGAGCGAAGAGTCACGAGGAAACAATTTTTCTATGTTTTCCCGTGGAGATTTTTCAATTTCTGAGAGCTCAAATTGAAGCTGAAAGAACGTACTTTATGGCGGATAGAATTTTAATTAAAAATAATTATGTTAATGGATGGAAAACTGAATAACTGTCGCGGTTTATTCCAAGGAATGAATTCATCCTCTTGCGGAGATCGCCACAAATTATAATGCCTGTACCATCTAGCGGTAGATACCGAAGATACCGAATATCGAGCTAATTTATCAATTCTTTCATATGTACACTGATAATTAGAGTGAACCGTCATTTTTATCAATTAACATTGCTACAGTCATGCTAAAAGTCATTAATATAAGATTGGAAAGCTGTAGGAAGCTTCGTTAACCCTTTCCTTGAAAATTACGTCTCAACTATTTTAATCTCAACAAATAGTCTATCCATTTCACATTGATGTTTTAAAGCAATACAAATTATTTCCTTTTTCGCCGTTACGTGAATCAAATTGCAGAATTAAATCGCCAGATAAGCTCCCGTCAATTCTTTCTGGACAACTCCGAAACCATTCGAGGACCAATGGTGTGGAGGAGCTATTGGAAGGCAACATTTCCCATTGGAAGAGAGAGAGAGAGAGAGAGATAGAGAGAGAGAGGAAACATGTTCCGGAGCGAGCGTAAAACCTCGTACAGAGCTCCGGCGAATCTAGGGACGCGGACAGTGAACTTGCGAGCCTTAATATTTAAATATTGATTGAAAACAATTTCACGTTCCCGTGTGTACCAGCGAAATTCGAACGAAAAAAACCAACGGAGATTAACCGCGGTACCGGTCGCGTCGGGACACCGTGTAACATTTTCAAGTGTCACGCGTTCGTTCGTTTCTTTCGCCTTTCGGAATCTCGTATGAAACGATTCCCCGTCCCCGTCGGACGGTAGCACGGTAGTAGTTCACGTGCGGATGATCGCGAAGACCACTGGTCCCGACAGATGTGCCGTGGGTGCTACTTTTGAACGAACGTACTTAAATACTTACATACTTTAATATAAATACTTGTATACTTATCCCCGTTCCGTTTCTCGCGAGCCGTTTTCGTGCGTGTGTTTCGCTTTTCGAGGCGATTGCTCGGTCTCGCGCGACGGAACGAAAAAATCGAGGAAAAATAGCTGGGCTCGTGGCTGCCGAAAATCGTGCCCCGGATCATCGTGGTGGCCTGAGAGTATTGCTTTCGCGACACGTTCATCCTCGGACAGGTGAGAGATCTATTTATATAATTTTCTTTCTGTTCGACCGCGTGTGCGATTCTCGCGCATCGATCTATAAAATAAATACCGTTCTTCTTTTCCTGATTTTTTCCCTCCGGCTCGCGTAAATAAGTACGATACGCTTCTCTGATCGAACGGTGCCCGATTGCGTTCGTTTAATCGAGATACGGGTTCCGCGATAACGCGAATGTTTCACCGTGCATGTATCCGCGGCTCGCACCGCATTTTATAGGTTGGCTACGTGCTGAGTAATCTCGGTTCAAGAGAAAGTACGTAATAATAGTTTGTCAAAGAGAAAGGAACGGACTCTGCTCGGACGAACGAAGATGCACAGTCCCGATCCGGTCGCTTTCGAGTGAACTTTTTGTGAACATTTCGAACGACACACACAGTGTTCACGATCCATGAGTTGCTGCGTATGCGGGTCCGACGATATTTGTTCTGCGTTGAATCGTGGCCCAGTTTGTAAACGATGTAAATATGTGCGCCTTTCACAACAGAAAACATTGTTAACACTTTCGTAGAAATATTTGTAAGCGAAAAACACACATTACTGTACCAATACTTACATAATAATAAATAAAGTCTTTGCACTTATATAGCCCTTTTTCTTTCTTGTCTGTTTATCGAAACTTTTTCTTGCGTACGTTGTTGATCACCAAAGAATAGAAAATAAAAGAAAATAGCGAATTCGAATTCGGAAGAGTGTTTATTTTTGAACGGAGCCATTGCTAAAACGATGGAACGATTCTTTTCAGAATGGCTCGTGGACAACAAAGAATCCAATCGCAGGCCAAGGCAGCAGAAAAGGCGGCGAAAGTGAAAAAGCAACAGGGACACAGTGCCAACGATCAGAAGAAGGCGGCGCAGAAAGCTCTAGTACACGTATGCACGGTATGCAAGGTAAGTTTCTTAGGAAATGTTCCGTCGGACCGGATATCTAGATTATCTAGAAGGAAATTGTTCAAGATATACATCTGTAAGCTTATAACATCGACTAACGTACGATATTCGCTTTCGCAGGCACAAATGCCAGACCCAAAGACGTATAAACAACACTTTGAGAACAAGCATCCGAAAAACGATCTGCCGGAGGACTTGAAGAATGTATGAGGGTAGGGTCCCTCGTGACAGTCGAAGGGACAGGGAACGTAAAACGAAAGAAACTATTGCGAATAATAAAAGAGTGATACAGTTCAACCGATCGTTACATAGTTCCGATTAAGAGAATTCGATTAAACATTGTTAGCGCGTTTCGAGTGAACTATTGCACATTCGAGAAATGAATTTCCGTGCACACACGCCCCAAATTGCTGTAACGCTGCCGACAACTCGGTCGGAGAACAAAATCGTTTCGTTTTCTTCCAAAGATGCTCCAGCACGATCGCTGTGGTCTCACGTTAACGTAATTGAACATGTACATTGCTAAGAAATAAAGTAAATCGATTTAGCAAAATGATTCCAAATATTTATATGTACTTCGACGATGCAGGTAGTAGAGCAGTTACCTCGTTTTTCTACGTATAAGAGAAGAAGACGAACGGCGACAAGAAAAGATGAAGAAAACTATTGAAAAGAAAACGCTATGCTCCGTGGATTCTGGATCGATTGATCACAAAATGCGCTTCTTCGAACGTGGAAATAACTGTTTCTGTAGTTCGTTTTCTTCATTAAAGTCTGTCGATGAAAAATTCGTTCGTATCACGTAGTCTTCGAGTATCGGAAAAAGTTGTGAATAGTGACTTGGAGAAGATAATTTATAAGGGACAAGAAACTGCCATTCGACTGTATCCTCTTACAGTATGTATTCTACCGAATAGGAACGTCACAACCGAAACATTGTACCGATCATGTTTAACCGCGTGCACACGTTTCAGCATTGGTTTCTCTTGTTCCCGAGCTTACCAAATTATCCATTGTTAGATTTTTATATGGTTGAAACTGACGCTTAGTACTTGAATGCTCTTTCGTACCGACGAATATGATCGAGCGTTTTCTTTGATCCGTCTAGATTTAAACGAGAAACGTACATACGACAATTGCACTGTACATTCGCTTCCGTACACCGAGACGAACCTACCGCTGCACAGACGCAACCATGCGTGTAGAAATGCATTTATCAGTGACCGAAAACTGATAAGGTTTTTAGGAATTTCTAGCGTGTACCTAGCATAGGGATAAGTTCGCGAATAATGTAATTTGTTCCGACAGAGAATAATTATTATAGAATTTTACACCAGAACTTGTAATTATATGTTGTTACCCAATCAGAACGACTCGATGGCTTAATTTTTTCATCGACCTGTAATCATTGCCGATTACTTTCAGCCTTTATCCTCCAATATGATTAGAGTCACGATCGGGTCCATCGATCGGTGACTCCTTTGAAACAAAAGGCTTCCGTTTGGTTGATACATATAACGGTAAGTATCGGATTACGTATTATATTATGCGGACGTTGCGAAATATTCTTTCCTAAGGTTTATCATAATTTAGCAGAATTTCCACTAATATTTTCTCATTGCTAGGGAACTTATTTTAACGCTAAACCTACCATTACCCTTTCAAATATCACCGGTTTTATATTTCTCGTTTTGCAATTATTGAAATAATCAAGTTGCTTTACGTGAATATTGGTTTGTCAATTTTTATAAGCTACAACATTTTAATCGGTTCGGTAGCGCTCGATAGGATTAATGTTAAATACATACATATAAGGCGAAGCGTTTTTCGGAGTTTGCCCCTTGCGCACCGTTACAGCGCAACTTCCCGCGCCGGTCTACGGACCATAAGCGATTCTCCAGGCGATAAAAGAACAAACGGACAGATAGATGCAGCGATAACGATACCGTGATTATCGCGAGGAAAATTGTAAGCACCGCGAAATCGACCGGTAATCATTACTACACGCATTTTCCTCGTGGATTGCAGCGTCACGACTATTTGTCAACACTATTATACTCCAACCGGGTTGAAAATTACATCATGCTGCTTGGACCCGGGAACCTTATATACGGTCGGATGCCAGTCTCGTCGCGTTAGTGGCATTTTGACACACCGTGCGAACTGAACACTCTCTCGATCACGTAGCTTCCTCTTGCTAGTTTAGAGTCGATAGTCACACGAAATAATCTTAGCGTTCTTCAGCAAAAGCGTCGAGGATTTATCTGAAACGGTACGTTACACATTTCATTTTCGTTTCGAAAGTCCTCCTGCAGCACTGGTTTTTTTGTTTTCTCTTTTTTTCTTTTTTCTTCTTTTTAGAAAGTTTACTCAAAAGCTACTCCCTTCCGATTATTTAATAAGAGAAACTCGGCCCTCGGGCTATCCTTTCGATCAATTATTATTTCAAATTGTGTCAATCTCTCTTCGTTTTTTTTTTTTTAAATTAATTTTCAAAGCTGTTCGACTGCACGAACGAAGTTACAGTCGTGGAAAGAATTTTAAGCAAGCGTATTTACCACCGGAGACTGGTGTACGAATAATTTTGTCTTTTTACCGCATGCTTCCTCGAGTATCGTTTTGTATAATCGTTCGGATAGGGTGTACGATAATTTTGTCGAATTTTTCTTGGAACCGTGATCTCGGAGAATCGATATGGGACGTTGTACTACAGTGTAACACAGCCATCTGACGCAACAATTTCACGCATCCTCAAGAATCCAGAGTGACCCGCGCGTACGGTTTTCGTTAATTCATCGAAATTTCGTAACAGGTCTCCTCGTAATCTTATCGTGGCCACTCGCGGATCATTTAAATAGGAGATAAGAGACTAGGTAAACACCTATTAGTCCCGGGGTCCGGTTGTTGTTTTCTCGTTTAATCTTGCTTCTCGATTGTCGACGCTCTCGGTTTTTAATGAAATTTCCATTGAAACAGCGCCCCGATAAACACGATAAACCAGCCGTTGTCAATTCGAACCACGCGACATTATTATCTGCAAAAAAATTCAAACGTTCAATTTGTTTGCTCGCGGCTCTCTTCCAATTATACATTCTTATCTGGAAGCGGTGACGCGGCATTCCACCCTGTCGCTAAACAATTTTCTTCGTGATTTTTAACGAAATATCTGCTCCCGTTATTTTCATATTTCACCAGTTCGAACTAAAACTTTCACGTATTCCCATCGGAACTTGTAATGGAAGATTGGTCTTTTAAAAGCAGTTTCACGGTGCGTTAAACTTGAAAAGTACCACAAGTCTTTCGACTCCTCGTTTCAACACTAAACCTACACCACCAGTGAAATCACCTGGTCTCAGATTCATTTTTATCCTGCAATTATGGAAATTACACACACGCACACCTCTTTATTAAAATCGCAGACAATTTAAATAAATACAATCGTGCTATTTTTACAAGGGAACGCATACTAATCGCTAGACAGCAGATCTTTATGCAAAATACAAATTGTCTACCTGAACTGCAACAAACTGAAGTGAAATAGAAATTTATTTTCTTCGTTAATATGTGTTACAGGTTGAAAATAATATGACAGAATTTTGAAATTCTTCTAATCTTTTCACAATTTTAATATACACCTACTCATTTTCGTTATAATTGACCACTTTCGATGGTCTTAGCGCGTCGATTAACTTCTAGAAATTATAGTTGCTATATCTGCAAGAGACTGCGCACAATCTACACAATAAATTAATTCATTATTAAATTGCAACTCTTCGAAGCCACCAAAGAAAGAAGCAAATTTTCACTCGACGCCTGTGTCACTCTCTCGTTCCGCCATTTTTGGGTCTTACACTCCATGGGCCCGTGTGTCAGAATTTTTATTTTCCAAAAACAAAATGTTCGCGATCCAGCGACGAACAAGTGTCCCATTTCAGGACGAGATAGTCGCCGTCTATTAATAACCGAATGTTTTGTGAATTCCTGCCGACTCACGGTGACGACGACGACGACGACGACGATTGCATCAACGCAACGGTGCAATGCGCGAGAGTCACCGAGATGCATCGTCGGGTTTCCGGGTGCACATCGTGTCCCGATAACATCGCGGTCCTAATTAACCCTAATTAACAGTTAGGCATCGAGCCGAGCAACTAATGACGCCGGGCCGCGTCGCGCCGCGCTGCGCCGCGCTGCGCCGGGTCGGGTAGTTTGTCGAACGACAGGCGCTGGTTAATTTTCGACAAGATCTTTGACGTTTCGTTTCTTCGACACTTTGCTCGTTTCTTGGATGTGATAAGATTCGCCCGTAACAGGGGTTTATCGGACACTCGGATAGCGTGTGTTCATTGTTTCGCACGGTTCTGAACCACGACAACCGATTAGAAGAAAGCTGTTTGCGACCAGTTCCTCGAGTTCGAAGAGAGGTTGTGGCGATATCGGGAATCCCTGCTTACGCTCTCGTAAGATCCCAAGGTCGAAGCTCGGCGGCCTGGACAGCCTGGACTTTTCGCTGACCTCGGAAAGGATAGAAGGCTATTTAAAATCGATTCTTCCTTTGCAAACCCTTTGCAAAGCCGAGAGGCATCTCTTCCAAGATATTTCTGATTGATATTCGATCTCATGCATTTATACGTAAATAGACCAAATGCAAAACAGTAAAAACATTTAAAGAATCTAAATGTACTGTCGTATTGTTTTCAACTCAATAACAACATTATTAAAAGAGGAAACAAATTGTGTTTTGCAATTAACACGGCAGGCCAGCCAAAATAAACATTTCTAGCATGTTTATATTTGAATATAACCTGCTATTAGTTTGAACCGTTTGCCTGATAATTTAATGTAATTTTCAGACATGATGGACTCGGTATTCCGTACCCGGTCTCTCGGCACAGCAGCCGAGGGGGTCCGCGATCAGTATGCCGATGGCAGGGCCGCGAAAGTCTGGGAGGTGTTCATCGGCGACAAGAAACAAAGGACACAGAATTACCGAGACTTCCTGGTCGGTCTCCTGCGGGATAAAGGCTGCCAAAGGATCCTGGACGTCGCCTGTGGAACCGGCGTCGACTCGGTGATGCTACTCGAAGAGGGTTTCGATGTGGTCAGTGTCGACGCTTCGGATAAAATGCTCAAGTACGCTCTGAAAGCTAGGTGGGAACGGCGGAAGGAGCCGGCATTCGACAATTGGGGTAAATGATTCTTCGATGTGTCCGCGTATTTTAAAAATCTGAAGGATCGGCACTTCGGAACGAAGAAAGTACAATTGAAACTAAACCGAAGAACGACCGAGTAGAATGGCGTCGAACTTATTTGCACAACTAATAATACGTATACTTAGACACGATATCGATATTATTTTCCAGTGATCGAGGAGGCGAATTGGTTGACCTTGCCCAAGGACATTCGCCACCTGATAGGAGACGGTTTCGACGCCGTGATCTGCCTGGGCAACAGTTTCGCGCACATGCCGGACACGTTCGGCGACCAACGGGAGCAGAGGTAGCGAATAAACGAAGCTTTCCGTATTAAGTCGGTGCGTAATTTCGTGCCCGATCCCCATTTTAACGGTAAACCTACCGAGCACTAAAACCTGATAAAAATTACAAAACCGGTCATTTCACCCGCAGTGGTAACTTCGGTGTTAACTTTAATGTTCGCTTTAGTGCTAACTTTAGTGTTAAACAACTGAACCTAACACCGTGAAACGACGACCGGTTTTCTATTTTCCAATTTCTGAAATTCTAAAAACGCTTTCATACGTTTCATACGGAAAGGGCAGTTCTACAGGAGCTTTTGCACCGACCTAATATGTACATTCTTCGAAAGGATAAGCGTTGGTATCCGTTTGCTTAATTCCTCCGGGGAATCGTTTTGCAGGCAAGCGTTGCTGAACTTCGAGCGCTGCGTGAAACCCGGCGGCCTGTTGTTGATCGATCACAGGAATTACGATTACATCATCGACACCGGGAACATACCACCAAAATGTATATACTACAACGTAAGTCTCGATCACGCGGTCCACGATCGTTTCGAGCACGTGCGTGCTCGATTAATCTCGCGCGCGTACAAATAAACAACGAGAAAACAAGAAAAATAGAAGAAGATTATGCTTACTTATCTGCGAGCGATAAGGGAATGTCAAATGTCGCCGGTTGATCGTTGCGATCGACGCGAGCAGAGTACTGCAATTTCAAGTGGCTCGAGCATCGCGACCGATTATGCTCTATCGTACAATATGTATACATACATATGTGTAGATCTTCTAGATCCTCTGGAGCGCTACCGAGCGCTAAAACCGATTAAAATTTATTTATTTCAATATATGCTGGGATAAAAAAATTTATCGAATCAATTTCTAAATGAAAAATTTATAAAAAAAACTGGTCATTTAACCGGCAGTGGTAGATGTAGCGTTAGGGGGTTGAACCAGAGGGGTTGAAGAACGATGATCGTGCTCTAATTTGCAAAGATCGATTGCTTCGCTTCGGAAAGCGTTTTTATGCGGTTATAGGAAAAGTGAAATGGCGGACCTTAGCAAGATTACATAGGTGCGCTGTTAGCGCGACCGATCTGCCCTCTTCGCGGGGGCGAGGTCACGCTGATTAAAAAAAGAAAGCCGCAACGTTTATCGGTGGGAACTTGGACAAAAGTAAAAAGAATTTCGCTGAAAATTGAACCGTGTCGCTTTTTTTTTCCAGAGTCAACACATGACGAACATAAAGGCGTCGGTGCTGTTCGTCTCGGGCAAGCCAGCGATCGTGACTCTGGATTACATGATCGCTCTGGACGACGCCGACGACGACGTCGACGACGAGCATGCTCACGAGCAGATCAGCGAGTTCAGGCTCTCTTATTATCCTCACAGGCTTACCGTCTTCAGGAACATGCTGGACGAGGCGTTCCACTTCCGGGCGAAGCACACCATTTACGGGGACTTCAAGCAGCTGGACGACATCAAGCATCCCGGCTTCTACATCCACGTGATGGAGAAACGCGTCTGAAAGATTGGACGCATGCCCGCGTTGGGATGAACCGCTATCTCTTCTTACTCTACGATATTGTATTCTTTAAATTTAATTATTCTGTGATGTCCGTAGCCTTCGCGCGATCCGCGTCGCCAATTCTTGCGAAAAGGATCAAGGATCGTTGCGAGGCATTCTTTGACCGAAGCGTATGCGAATATTGCGCGCAGAAAATTGAACGCGTCGAAAATTGCTCGCAACGAGGTGCAATAATATGGTAAACGTCCACGCAGAAAATTGTTAGGAGTTAGGTTCGTTTACCTATTGTAAAATATTAAGTAGCTACTAATTATTAAATCGTTGTTCTATTATTGTATGTATAATATGTACGTACATGTGTGTACGTTTGAGCAATTTCCGACTAGCGATGCTTTCTAGATGCACGTTTCTCCTCTGTGCTTGCAATACGGACGCATTTCTATTCCGCGTGCAATTTTCGCGTGCGCTTTTCTCACAGAACCTCTACTCTATATCTTTCTCTAGATTTATTTATTGAAGGCAACGCGCGGAGCTGCCTGAAACGATCGGTCGACTCAGGGTTTCTTTTTGTTTCGAAGACTGAACCGATCGTTGATCTTGCAAACTCGACGCTTTAGCTACCGGAAGGTTAGAAACATCAAATGAATTTAACATTATTTCCAACCTATTAAAACTATCCAGGGAAGAAATTGATTTCAATGGAACACCCTTGTAATTGATAAGGGCAATTTTTATTTTGCATAAAGATCCGTTTGCAGCCTAAATAGTAATGATCGATAGGTAAAGCGTGGATAGTTCGAGATCGCGCTCCGCGATCATGATTTTGATGTATAGATCGTCGTGATTATCGCGCTATGTTTTGTACCGACTCGCGCGTCGCGCGAGTCCGCGAAGGACGAATAAAATGACTCGGTGGATAAAAACGAAAACGGAGTTTTCAAAGCGAAGTAGAATTGGAGGGTGTCGATCGTGTGCCGTGTACGCACAGAAAATCGTTCTCGTCAAGTTTTAATGGTTTTTTTATTATAAGTTCGAAAGCAGCTTTCTTTTGAGTATTCTAGCCAGGCTTCGTTCGATGCTACAATTTGATCTCTCGACGATACGGTGCGTCGCGCGGTCGTTGACGACGATTCGTAATGATGACGCTTCTCGATCGTTTTCACGGGCCGTTCGATCGCACCCGGCGGCCCCAAATGCCGATTTCAAGCGAACAACGTGGGAAGACTAGCGAAACGGTGAAGAAATCTCTCATTTTTCGTTGGTCGAGCGTGTTGGCCATTCGAACGCTTAGAATTCTACGGTGTCGGCATCGAAAACACACACTTTCTTGTTACACCGCTTGGTGGCCGTGCCTCGGCACTCGCGCGAACCATAATCGCGCAACGATTCTCCCTCGGCTCCTGCCGTTCTTCGCAATATTCGCTCTTCGAAATAATTTTATTTATTCGCGCTTTGCACAGTTACAGTCGATGCTACGATAGCTACGTTGGAATAAAAGTTTAAATATCTCCCAAACTAACAGTTTTTTTTTTGTATAAATAGGTTAATTCTTTTTTTTTTACCAAGAATGACAGACTGCATGGATCAATGCATTGAAAAATATATGGTTCCATTCAAAAAAATTAGGTTGACCTTCGTATGTTCTCTACACTAGCCTACACCTTCGCCTACAAAAAAAACTATTAATTTCAAATTATATCCCCGTCGATACCATTCAACTCAAGTTGAAAATATTGGATTGATATTCTCAAATTATGTTTGAGCTACACCTACCCAATTTTATCATAAATGCATAATAAATCCAATAAAAAAGAATAGTGTACGATCGACGTGGCAGTCAACCCGGAGAACGAGGTATCGATTAGCAGCGTCGGAGCTTTGAGTACCGATCGAAAAGATGAAGAATAGATCGGTAGAATCGTGGATCGTTCCGAGGCACGACCACTCGACAACATTTTCTTCTGTTTCCCAGTGACTGTTCTCTCTCTCTCTCTCTCTCTCTCTCTCTCTCTCTCTCTGCGGGCCGATTCCTCGAGGATCGAGCAGGCGTGTGTGTGTATGTGTCCACGAACGAATCGTCAACGATCGCTCCTGACCGAGAAACAACAACAAAGAACAGGAAACGCGGCGACACGGTGAGAGACACGCTGTTCGTTTTGTTCGTCGCGTTTCGTTCGCCGGCTCGCGTCGAGATCGCGCGATCGTTATTCTTTTTACACGAGAGTCCGCAAAGAGCTCGGGCTGACACCGATCCACGAATGCCGCAGCGTGGATCTCGCGGATCCATCATTGGAATCGCTCCATCCTCCGATCTCTCGGTTCCTCACTTTCTCGATTTCCGGAAAAATTCGAAAAACTGTATTTCTTTTTTTTTTTTTTGGTTTCCGTCAACAAGACTTCTTCGACCGAACGATGGCAATCGAAGGAACAGGGAAACGAGGGTCGATGGATCCTCCGCGACATCCGTTCGCCGGGGCAGCGTTCCCGGAAATGACAAGGACAGAATTTACAAGGCCGAGGATTGATTACAGTGCAACGAATTGCCCATATAGAAAAATGGACGAAGTGTTTAGTTATAGCAAAAATTTTCCCCCCCCGTTCTAATCATATTAATAATAATAATAATAATAATAATAATAATAATAATATATATATTTTTTTTTTCTTTATTTCTTTGTTATTCCGCTCGATAGCTACTATTATAGACTGTTTTGTTTTCTTTTTTTTTTGTTGTTGTTTTGTTTCTTAACCATTCTCATGAAAATTCGGTACGATCACGGCTTCTTCGATCGTCGCAGCGCGATCACTGTCGTCGTCGCAAAAGTGTAACTGTAACCCGCTTTCGGATAC
Organism: Lasioglossum leucozonium; assembly: GCA_028454225.1. Classification (NCBI taxonomy): domain Eukaryota; kingdom Metazoa; phylum Arthropoda; class Insecta; order Hymenoptera; family Halictidae; genus Lasioglossum; species Lasioglossum leucozonium. Next base: position 82,236 of record CM052207.1, read on the forward strand.
GAACTCTGTTCCTCGGCTTCTTCTATTTTCCTCTCTCTCTCTCTCTCTCTCTCTCTCTCTCTCTCTCTCTCTCTCTCTCTCTCCATCTCTCGCTCGTTCCGCCATTTTTGGGCTGCATTTCGTTCGACCGTTTGGCAAAAAATTTAACCGGTCGATTCCGATCGATCGATGCGCGACAGCGATACCGATCGAAATCAGGATTAACGGCGGGCATGGTCGACGGAAATGGTAAAAAGACATCGAGCGCGCAAGGATCGTTCGGTCTCAAGCGGATCACCGTATCGAATATCGACTCTGTTCACCGGCAAAGCATAAGAAAAGTATTTCCTCTCTCTCTCTCTCTCTCTTACTTTCTGTCTCGTCAGCTTTCACTCTCCTTGTTTCGTTCTTTCCTCGTTAATCGAAGACGACGACTCGTGTGTCGCGACGCTCTATCCCCCCCACCCCCTCGAGTACGGCTGATAATTATTGCGAAGTAGCTGATATAAAAAATCGGTAATATCACATGTTTATCCATCGTTTTGTTCGCTTACGCTTCCGCTTTCGCGTGTGTTTCCGGTTCGAAAACACCGATTCTGAATCGTCGCGTTTGCGCGCTCTTCTCTTGAACGAATCGCTCTCGTCCGTGCCGATCTTTTGTGCCGATCGCCAATGGGAAACACAGGCAAGCGTGCGCCATCCGGTTCGTCGTTGTATCGTCCGGCAACAAGGAGCACCGCGTCGACGGACTTTCGTCGCCTGTGTTTCCGTCAACACTCGAATCGGATCGATCGCAAACCAACGCGCGTTCCGGTCACCGTGCATCGAGAGATCTTCCAGATCCCTCGCTTCTTGCCCCAACATCCCACTATTCGCGATCTCAAGGTCCCTTCAGTTGCTTCGCTACCTCCTCGTATCTCAGCTGTATCGCGTTCTGCGATTATTACCCTCCATCCTCCATTTTAATTTGTACTTCCCAATATTTTTGTTGCCTTCCCCCTTGGCCGCCGCCCCGCCCATTTTATTTCATCTATTTCCAAAACTTTTTAATGAGTCGCGTCTAAAGATTTTCTTCTGCTACCTCTTCCTAATTTACTGTGCAACCTTTTGCGATTCCCAGCTATTCTTCCTGACGTTTCCATCCCTGCCCCATCAGTTCGTACTATGTACTCCGTTTTCGATGTATCGAGGATTCCTTGGTCGACGCGCGTTGGCTTGCGATCGTCTGCGATACGAGTTCGTGCGACGGGTACACGGAAACGTGCGCGATGGGAGAAGCTCTCGGATTGCGAACCGAGCGCGAGGGACCTTCTTGCGATTCCGAGCACCTTGAAAACCGCAACCCACCAACGTCCTTCCTCCTCCATCTCCCGCGAATGATTCAACGATAGATAGAATTTCAGTCCGACCTCTCCAAGAATAGAAGACAGCCTCCGCGAGTCTCGGAACCGCAAGCTTCGATCCTGTGATCAGCTTAAAAAAAGAGCCGCCGCATTGTTTCGCATTGTTTTTTTTCTTTTTTTTTTCTTTTGCTCGATCGACTTACTTGGTGGCTTGAGCTGCTAGAAGAAAAAAAAGAAGAACCGTTTCCCTCGCACCATTCCCGTTAAACTTTCGCGCGTTCGTTAAGTATAGAAACTACGATAGAGCCAGCTATATCGTCTCCGCCGCTAAAACCTAATTAACAAAGTCCTCGGTAACTCTTTAATAACTCTTTCTCTCCTTCTCTCTCCCTCGTTTACGCGGGATTACAATTGTTCGCTCGTCGCATTCACACACGCACGCACGCACGCACGCACGCACGCACGCACGCACGCACGCACGCATTCTCTCTTTAACTCGCTCAATTTGTTCTTTTTCTTTATCCTTTTTTTCTTTTGTTCATTCTCTTCCTAGATTATTTATAATATTTACACGCACGGCCATCCCTGGCAGCGCGTTCGCCCGTCTCTCTTTCTCTCTTTGTTCCGTTCGTTTCCCATCGGTTCCCGTCTCGGAGATCAACGATCGTCGATCAACGCCTCGATCTTAAAGCGGTATAGTTACGTAGAAAAGAATATACAAAATACGTGTGTGTACGTGTGCGAGTTTGTGTTAGGAGGTGTCGACGTTCTCGGGCCTCGACGGGTCGCGTCGACGGTGTTTCGGCCCTTCGTCTCTGGGATCATCGGTACGGTGTACTTACGTCGTCCCTGAAGGGTCAGCCGAGAGGAGTCCGCCTGATTATACACGGTTCCGTCCTCCTTTACAATTATTATTATTGCATCCGATTATTTTGTCCCAGATTTATTTCTGCCTGCGCGGTCGAATTAAGGTGAAACTGTCGAAAGATCCCCCGTGGATTCGAACGGGACTTTCCTCAACCACTTCCACTTTAACAAAATAATAACGATAATAACGAACACAATTTTTTTAAACGTACCCGATTTCGATGAAACCCCTGTCATTTAGAATAATTTAGATACACACGAAATGTATGTATGAAATTTTCGTTACAGCCCCGGATAGAAAGATTAGAAATTGTAACCTTCACTTTTTATCGAAATTCTGATGAACGGTAATTAAGAAAAAAATTGTTCTCGCACATTATCTAGTAAAGAAATTGTTCTAACGTCTCCGAAAAACTCAAGTATGGTCGTTTGGACCGATTTAAAAAAAGTAATTCGCTTTAAAAGGGTGTCCTACTACTTATGGCTTATGCTTGTGGCATCGACGAATGTACACCTCTCGGCGGAGCAGTTGAGAAAGAGTCCTGCGAAAATCTACGACGGAAGTTCTCGGAAGTTCTCGGCATTGCCTCGAGATAGAAACGATATACATACATAGTTCTTGAAGCAGTCTGCTCGGTGATTCGCCGCGGTGTCTTAGCTTAAGCTAACGAAATACATCTAGCCTTAGTGAATTAATCGCTTCGTTCTACGGAGAGTGTGAGATCAGTACTTTCCATATTTGATTGTCCTTCAGAATTGTTTCGCAGCAATTGTCTATCTGTAAAAAGGCAGCGGCAACAAAGTTTGCGAGAACCGGTGTGTGTGTGTGTGTCGTGTTTGTTAGCCCCACCCCTTAGGCGATCGTTGTCAGAGAATCGCGCGAGCCGCTCTCGTTTGCCGCGATCGAGATCAACTCGGTAAATTTAAAGAAAATAATTCCGATACCAACGAGTTTCGTCGGTAAATTTATTGGTTATTATTTATTCGATCGGTTTTAAACGGTTCGGTGCTATACAATATCTTTTGTTTCGAGTTAACGCTACCGGTCAAATGCCCTGTTTTATGTTTCTCATTTTACAAATTGATCCGATATATGTGAATTTTTTATCCCAGCATATATTTAAATGAAAATCTTACGAAATCCAAGTAAACAGAGTCTCGGCATTTTTATAAGCTAAAACATTTTAATCGCTTTTAGTTTTCGGTAGATTTAGCGTTAACGATCATTTCGTACACATCTGGCAGTAAAGCGTCGAACAAACTGGAAGGTTAATTAACGTTAATCGACTCGGCCCGCGAACGGCTCGCGTTAATCGATTTTACGGAGAGTCGGACCGTTTGCGCGGCGTCTTCCGGTCTGCAAACCGGAAGTCGAGGAACGCCGTCGATTTTGGCCAACGTCACGACGCCCTACGACACCCTGAATCGCGACGAACGCGCTGTCACGGACGCGATGCGCCGTAATCGTACGCACGATACATGTATCATATAATATTTACAAGGTATTGTATATACACCTAATATTGCTGTTCGGCTTCGTGAATGCCATATATGTACGCGGTTATTAGGTCATGGTTTTTTCGCGACGTAACAAAGTTAAGAAACCCTGGCGAGTCGCGAGTCGCGCGATCGACTACCCGGGATCCAGGATCGAGACGCGTGTCCCATCGATCGGTGGCGATCGCAATCCTCTCGAGAACGGCGCTCCGGCTTCGTCCAAGCTCTTCCGGAAATTAAGGACTACAGTCATATTTCGGTATGCATCGAGTTAAAGACAACAATCGGACAATTGAAACTGTACACTGTCGTTTTTATCGTAGATTTCGATGCGCTTTTAGTGCTCGGTAGGTTTAGCGTCGATTCAAGCGTCCGTTTAACGATTCTGCCAATCACAGAAGAGGCTCCGCTCCGATCGAATAGAAAGTACAACATATTAGACACGTCGAACTTCATTGAACGCTACGGGAAACGATCGTGGAACATAGAAGTCCGGAGTCCAACTCGAGAACACACAGTGGTCCCGATCCGAATGTCGTACTTGAACGAAAAAATTTGCAAAAACTAATCGATGTCAAAATGGTATACGATGCGACATATCATGTATTTTTAAAATATTCTTTGTTCGTGAAATTCCCTATGTATCGAACAACTATTTGCTGGAGATTTTGCGTCTAGGGGTTTTCTCGTAACGCGAACAACTTCGAACAACGATAACTTCTGAAATTATTTCGTTTTGCAAAATTCCACGAATTTTCGCGACTCGACAGTTTTGTTGAACGTTAAAAGAATTTTAGAAATTATTCTTTATCGCGTATCGTATTTCTTAATTGATGCTCCGTTTACAAACACTCGATATAAAAGATCGCTCTCAGTTTAAGAAACGCAGGAAACATATGTATGTAAATAACTTTCGGTGTACATTCGATAAAACAATACGAATTCAACGAACGTCTATAGGAGAAAATTGATGTACGGACCACTGTGTGGAAATGCGACGTCCACGGGACACGATGCAAGCTCGCGAGACGGAACGAAACAACGTTTGAAGAAAAGCTCGTCCTACTCGCGAGTCATGTGAACGCTTCGGAAGCGCGGCCAAATTGACTTCTAACAATATTCTACAACGTAGACTGTAGACCGGTCCGACAATCATCGTGACCGTCGGTCGTCGAGATCCGAGCGAGGTTCTGCCGGCAACGGGCGCGTGGATCCGTTTAAAAAAATAAAGCTGACTCCTAGGCATCTCCGGATTCTTGTACATTGCGTTTTCCGTTGCTCGCAGAACGTCTTTAATTTGTTATTTTTGTCGTTCCTTCGCGCAGAAAGTATACCTTCTTTCACCAACAATAGCGTCGAAACGAACGCGGACCACTTTTGTCTAAAATCGGGTGGCTTCCCTCCGATAAATCTTCGTCGGAGGTATTCCCGTAAGCCGTAAGAGGACAAGCGCGTTAATAATGGCTGTCGAACCGGCCATGTTTGACTTCTCCTCGAGAAGATCGGTGTGAATACTTTCTGAGAAAGAGCACGGTAGAACATCGTTTATACGAGCAAGCTTTTATGCGAACCCGTAGGCGAGCCTCTATTACCCGAACACGATTAGAATTCCAAAAACGTTCGTCGAAATTGTTGTTCAAGCTGTCTCGGTTCTTATTATCGAAACTGAGAAGAGCAGCCGATGAGGATAGCCAGCGAGTCTCCGTTATCCGAACTGGTCGATTATTCCAACAGCCTCCCGATAGGTTCGCATAAACGCGGTTCTAGCATACCTGAAGAAATGCGACGAGTTTGTTCGCTCTGAGAGAACCTCCCTAGCTATTTTCTAGGTCCATCTAGGACGTTGTTCGCGGGACAACGGAAGAAGCGTTTAACCTCTTGCGCTATGATTTATTTTATGATTTAAGTGATTATAAGATGTCGTTCGGAAACTTTTACCAAGAAAATCAAGTTTAGTGTTTATATTCTTTAATGATTAAATATCGATAACAAAATCGAATTTTACTTCGGTTTAAAGGAAATTACATATGTATTTAATAGATTATGTTTGAATTTTTCATCAAGAGTTTTACTCGATATTACAGTGCAAGAGGTTACCCTCTGACAGACGAATATGACTGCCGAGACTGTAATAATTTAATATTCTCAAATAATGATTTTATAGAATTTTCAGTTCACTGTATTTTACATTACTGTATAAAAATAATAAGAATATGTCTATTCAAATTTTTAGTCATTCTCTTAATAACGTGTACCCAAAGAAATAAATCGGTTGAACAATTGAATGCATTTTTCCAAATGAAAAATTCAAGAACCCGTCGGTTTTACGTTTCGACTGGAGATGTTTATGCAAAATAAAAATTGTCTGCGCCAATTGCGAGAGAATGTATGTAAAAATTAATTTCTGATTTTAATGATTTCAATAGACTGCAAAGAATGTGCCAATGGTATTCACGTTTCTTCTATTTTTTGTTCCATCTATTAATTTTTGCCACAACTGCATAAAATCCGTAGTCCGCTAATAATGTTGTAAATTAAAGATTTCTCAAGTATGCAGCGTTCAACGAAGCGAAATTTTACTTGGAGGACCAATTTTTCTTTTCCGTAGAATTAATAAATGCTCCCAATTATTTATCACCCTCGTTTCCATGCAACCTTCGAGTACAATCACTGCCGGGAAGTTGGCAATGAATAACAACGCTGTCGGTAGAAAATAGATGACTGAATTGTACTTTTCGTTACCAGGAACCAAGAAGAATTCTCTCAGGGTGAACACAGTTGCGGGATTCTCCCTCGAAGCGAAGAACACCGATCGAGTTCCGGCGTTTCCACACTGTCAGAAACTGAATACGAACGGCGTTGAACAATCTCTTGAAGGATCGCGGAAAATGGCGACAGATCGGTTCGCCTTGAACTCGGGTTCACGACTGTCGACCCCACCCCAGAATTTCTAGCCCCCTCTTCGATACATGCGTATCAGGGAGCGATTAGGGGACCATTTGTTCGCCGATACCGAGAGAAGGTCACTTCCGTTTTTGTGTCACACTGTGCCCTAACCGCTCCGAGCAACGGTTCGACGCGCGAGCTTGTGCCGGGAGTCATTAGTCTCTTTCTTTTTTTTTTTTGCGGCAACTTAGGCCAATTCGAGGCTCGATTTATATTAATTTCTTTCTAATAATTATTTTCTAAGACGCTTCAAACGACTGAGAATTTGTAACGCTGTAAATAAATCATAGTTCATGGAACAGTCCATTTTTTAATGAAAATTAAAAACGGTTCACGTATTTCTCCATATTGGTGATCATTTGTACGAACATAATAATTAGACTGCGGGTCTTCATGCAAAATGAACATTTGGTGTTTCAACTGCAACTAAATGAAGTATCACGAAAACGTCTTTTTTCTTTTAAGGTTTTAGTAAGTCGAAAGTGATCTTTTAATTTCACTACGATTTTGCACTTCATCTATCGGTTTTTATAATACACCCATGTAACCCGTAGTCTAATAATAATAAGATAACGATTTCTTTCTTTACAGCTGCAACAGATGATCGATCGAGCTTGCGGCACAAGCTCGTGCGCCAACCCTTCCCCGACGCGGTCCAGCAATCCTTTCGTAGGAAGAATATGTATAAAATTGTTCGCAGAATCTCATCCCTGTTCTTTCTCTTCGATAAAATTGTCGCTTAAAATCTATTCGCATTCGCGCGCCTCCACGACTCTAGCTCTGAGAATTCCCCTAAAATGCGTGTAGAGATCTACGATTACGGTGTTCGTGTTTCCTTCGCGTGTAAACCCCTGTACGTGTCTACGTGTGTATAGTGTTTACATGTGTTTCATGTATTTGTGTGGTTTCACGCAGAACGCGAGAACTTTGGAAAAAACAGTTTTCTTCGATTTCTCTTCTCCCCTCTCTCGGATTTCGTGTTGATTTACACACGTGGTTCGATGTCTCGAAGAAGCCGTCGCGCAAGCAATTGAAACTCGATTATAATCTCAATATCTCTCTCTCTCTCTCTCTCTCTCTCTCTGTCTCTCTTTCTCATTCTCACTCTCACGTTCATTCTCTCTCTCTCTCTCTCTCTCTCTCTCTCTCTCTCTCTCTCTCTCTTTCGCACTCTGTTATCGCATTATAATTTTTTTTCTTTTTGCTTTGTTTGTTTGTTTTATTTATTTATTTTTTTTGGCCATGCAAAAATATGCCAACTTGTTAGCAACGGGAGCGTCTCGTCGGCACGAACGTCCCCTTAACCCCCCACCCCCCGAAATCGTTTTCCTATCGATTCAAATTTTTTTACATTCGATAATCGTCTACAGACTTTCCCTCGTCAGCGTCCGCTGTTTGATAGCGCGCGCGCGCGACGCTAACGAGGGAGAACTATAATATATACAGGGTGAGGCTCGCGACGCGACGACTCCGAACAACTCGCAAATTGTTTGCACGAGATCCAGTTTGTTTCCAGTTTTCCAGTTTATTCGCTTTTGTTATCGAGTGGTACAATTCTTTGTTTTTCCAAATAACAGCCTATGGCCCTTCTCGAATAGTCAAATAGATATTCTTGTAAGGATCATCTCGTTCTTGATAGATGTTACATATCACGAGAGAAATATAAAAATTATTTTGTGGAAGGTGCTGTCTTAGTTGTAACGTTAAGTGTTAAAATATACCGATGAGAGGCTTCTTTATATGCTACGTTTAAAAAATTTAACGATCTTCGCGGTTTGATAAGAGAGCAAAGCAATATGGATTACAGTACTAGCCCTGGTTACCATGCTCCGTTCGAAAAGCTTTTTTATACAATAATTAATTTAGTCATTGTTCGAAGTCGTCGCTTGACCTGGCTCATCCTACACAAAGTGAATCTAGTAACTGGGCCGAGCTGTGACTATGTTTTCCATCGCAGGTAGAAAATAATCGGACAATCGTGCATCATTGTTTATCGAGCTGTGTCCTCGAGAAACTGCATTGCTGCAGTTGCAAAGTACAATTACACTTTACATTATTTCATACTCGGTGTCAGTCAGAACAAAAAAGTAGTGGTACACGATGCCAAAATGGTTAATGTTCTACGCCTTACCACTACAATACCGAAACAGTTCCCTAACAATTTGAGCTGTTCGACGATCGAGTTCGATGCACAAAGTGAAACAGGAATTTTTCCCTATCCGCGATAACAACAAAATCACAGGTGGAACCCAGCCACCGGACCACAGTGGTCGATAAGTATGCAAAATGGAACGAAAAAAGAAATTATTTTAGAAGTTTAGAATTTTAATACAATTTTATATGTATATCAATGTCTATCTATGTACAACTGTAAGTTTTTTCTCGGATTAATCCCACTTATAACTACAAAAATCTCAATGATCGGAAATTATAATAACATTTTAATAATCGTGTTCGTGTTCCACCGAACTGTTTAAAAAAATTGGAACCGTGGCTTTAAAATAATTAGCTACTAATAGCTGCATACATATGGGATGAAATGTAAATAATGAAGCACACGGCTAACAACTACAATGTTGTTAAAGAACGAAAGAAGAAGATTTTTGTGTCCAACTTTTTTGAAAAATCGACCACTGCGGCGGACCTGTCCCGTATAAACATATGTATACTTAATTACACTAGTAATTTTCCTCCTGTCCGTAGGTTCGTTTCTCGCGTGTGCTCCGACGATCCTCGGTGAAGCTCGCTGAGGATGATTTCTTCGCGAAGCGGATTTTTAGCGTATAATTTGCGGTGGCGCCGTGGCACGGGCGCGGGGCGGTGAAAGTTACAGACAATGCGCGCGGCTTTAATGGTGTAAACAACGCGTGGTTAGCGCCTCCTCGCGTTTAGACAGTTCGTTGAACGTCGAGAACAAACAAAAAAAAAAAAAAGAAAACAAGAAATATAACCAAAACCAAAAAAAAACAAAGTGTCCGCCGGCGTGTGTGTACGGCTGTCCTCGAGCTCCACACGATCGACTACAAAACAATAGTTATACACGATCTAACCTAAACCGCGTAAGGAACGGTGGTCCCCATCGGTCACGAAACGAGCGTTGGGGACCGGTATCCCTGAACACACCGTTTGTCGTTATCGGGGCTCTTCGTGTGCCGAGCCCCCGTCGAATATACGTATATATCCGGCGGCCAGTCGTCTGCTCCCCCGCCAAGTTTTGCGGAGGAGGCGGTGCAACGGCTCTCAGAGTTTCTTTTTTTCTCAGAGTCCCAGAATTCCGATGGATCAGAGCAGGAGCCTCGAGACAACCGACCGGAGCCACAAGAACTTTCACAAGTACTCTCTGGGCCTGGGCGGAGGCCTCTTCCTGTCGCTCCTCTCCGCGGCGGTGGAGGTCGTTTGCTGATCCCTGTCGTCGGTGCACTCGAGCATCTGCGTGGTCTCCGTGGCCTCGGACGGGCTGATCGGTTGGCTGGCGAGCGGTGCGAGCGGCGCCGCACCCTTGTTCCTCGATTTGCTCCTGCGTTTCCTCAGGATCAACGGTCCTAAGGGCGCGGTGTCGTCCGACCGAGACGTCGAGGCCTGAGCTAGCCTCTCCAACAGCTCTTTGCTGACCTCCCTCGACGAACTCTTGTAGTCCGAGTCTTTCAACCGGTCCGACGATTGCTGATGATGGTGATGGTGATGATGATGGTGTTCTTGCGACTTCGAGATACGCTCGATCGTCGTACCCTGCTCCCTGTAACCTTCCCCGGCCATCGTCGACGTTGACGCGGTCGCTATAGACACCTTCTGCTCGCCGATACCATTCCCGCCGGTCGTCTGGGTCGCCTGAGAACCTTGCTGGCAGCTCGACGAGCTCGGAGCAGCCTGACTGGACGGCTGGGTCCCACCCGACCCGCCACCGCCCGACGGGAAACCACCCGGCTTCTGTTGCTGGGGACTGACCGTTGGCAGCCGCGTCATCAACACCTGTGGCAGAGTTTTTTATTATTAATTGAAATACGTTGTAATTGAATCGCGTACTTTAATTACATTCGATTTCATGCAATTAAATTGAACAAAGGAGCCGCATTACGAATTACAAAATAATTCGATACAATGTAATCGAGTTACTTCATACATAATTATTATACAATTCATAAAGTAATTCGTGAAGTAACTCTACGTAGTTCTGACCTGCAGCATGTCCTCGATCTTCGCCAGCCTCTGGTTCACCCGCTGCACCTCCAGCTTCAGGTCCACCTTGACCTCCAACACCGCCGCAAGAATCTCGCGGTCGTGGCTCGGGTGCGTGATCAAACCGTCGTCGTAGCTCTCCAAACGACGCAACTGAAGCTGCTTCGAGTCCGCGGGGCTCGGCTGCGCCGGCTGTTGCAGCTGCTGACTGCTCTCCTTGCCGCTCTCTCCGTCCCCGGACTCCTCTATCGTTCCTGCCAGCTTCCCGAATTTCGGGAAAATCTTGTTGCTGCCTCCGCTGGAGCTTGGACGCGCGTCCCGAGCGCTCAACGATCGCTTGAACGTGTCCGGGCCCGATCCTGTCTCGCTGCCCGAGTCCAGGCTCGCGCTTCCTGCGGTGCCAAAGCAAAATTGTTAGGATAGAACTTTTGGTTTGTCTCCGTGTTGCTTTTGTTAGAGCAGGTTCTGGTTTTCTGCGCGTAGGTGAAATCGCGATAGAGCCACTGTTAGCCGAACCACATTTAACGTTTCATCTCTATAGGTACTCGAAAGAGAGGGGAATACGAGATCGTCTAGTATTTAAGTTGTAGTAGTAGATTCCCTTTCTCTTGATTGATCCATATATCTGTTACATGTAATTAGTCTGCGGATCTTTATGCAAAATAAAAATTGTCCGCGTCGATTGCAAGGAACAGAAATTAAATAGAATGTTACTTCTTCCCTTGTGCGATTAATTTAAATCGCGGATCCTCTACAAATTTTTGCTATTTTCAATTAAACTATAAGAACCTTGATCGATTTCGATGAAACTCTGTGCATGTATACATGTAACTTACTTAGATTTACCAAATGTACCTTTCTAAATTTTCATTACATACACAGATTAAAAAAATTTTTAAATCGAGACCTTTACTTTTTCATTCGCAAATGTGACCAATGAAAAATTTTTAAAACAATTATTAACACATTAGCTAGCAAACTAATCCTTCTAACATCTCCAAAGAAAGTCAAACCTTGGTTGGCCCAATTTTTAAACAGTTATTCGGTTTTAAAGAGTGTACGAATACTTTTTACACTCATTGCATATTAGAATCTTTAATTTTCAAAATTTTCTACAAATTTCAATTTCATCTACTAAATTTTGCTATAAATGCATGAAGATCCGCAGTCTAATTATAATACAGTTTTCTTTCGCTATAAGTCGATGGTTCGGTACGGCTTTCTACCTATTGCGAACGAGAGTACACCTATACGCGGCTTCACTTTGCTCCCAAATCGACCGGAAGTGAATAGGAAGAATGTTTATTTTGCGTTTGTTTTTCCGAACGAGATTTCTCTAGTCACCTAACAATCGTCCCCACTTGCCGGTCCGCGGTTTTGGGGCAGTGTTCTCGTCCGTGGTGGAGAGTTTCCTCGAGTGCGAGGACTCGCCCTCCTTCCCGCCGTCCTTGCCGTCTTTTTCGTCGCCCTTCTCGACGTCGGCGGTGTGCCTCTCTCTGCGGAACCTGGATCGAAAAAAAGTAGAGAGCGAGAAACGCTCGTGTTTAGTAAGTCCGCGGCGAGTGACCAACCCGGTTGCTGGGGCTATTTACAATTGTTACGGGGGTCAAAGAGGCCAGTAGTTCACTAGGCGATTCAATTAAGTAAAGGGTTGTAATAATAAAATACATGGTGTACAAAAGTCGGTGGAGAATGGGAGAAGAAGAAGAAGATCGGATCGTATATTATAGAAATTACTCTGTTCTTTTTTTTCTTTTGCTCCCCTCGGACGAGGGGCGGTGTTGGTGGGGTGGGGTGGAGGGTGCGGGCAGGAGAGGCGTGTTTCACATTGTCTCTCTCTCTTTGGTCATCCGTGAAACTTTCGTTCCCCTCCGTTCGTTCTCTCGCTTCGCATATCAGATAGCGCGAGAGAGATAGAGAGGCATATACATACATGTATCTCGTTCTCATCAACGATTTCTCATTTTTTTTTTGCGTTTCAGTCGGACGGGGTGAAGAAGAGATATATGGTTGTTTCTTTTTTTTTTGTTCACTTGGTGGCAGAAAAAGATAATATATTATATATAAAATATATATATATATATATTATGTACTATACGAGTCAAGTTCGTTTCTACTGAGGCTAGAAAAAGGGAGACAGCTCCAGCGGTGTGTTCACGAGCAACCTACTTTGGTGTGCCTACGGGATTCGAAAGACAGTAGTCGCAGTGGTGATAAAAGATGCCGATAAAACATACGGGTTGGACGATCGCAACCGTCGATCAACGGTCGATCGTGACTCGACTCTCCCTCTTCAAGTCGATTCTGGTGAACGTTATACGTATATCGGTAGTCCGTCCAGCTCGCGATGAAAAGTCGAGGCACGTTGTCAACCGGCGACAACGATTTGCACGCTGAATCGCGACCGACTTGCGAACTCGAGAGCCTCGGACAGCGCTGTAATTAGACTGCCGTGCCCGGCTCTCTCGAACTTTGAGTTATTGGCCGCTCCGCGGCCACTCGAACGGAATAACAAATCAGAGCGGACGGATAAATATTAGGTTGCCCGATTATCTCGACCCACTGTCCACTGAATTAAACCTCCGCAATATCCGCCGGGCCGCGGCTCTTCCTTTTTCTTTAGTCGGCTGAAAGTATTCTATCTAGTGTCAATTGTTATTATTGGAGAACCTTTATGTACAGACCGCGGATCTTTATGCAAAATAAAATGTTTATGCACAATTTGCAGGTATACGAAGCTGAATAAAAATTTATTTCTTGTGTAAATAATTTTAATTGTTTGAAAATAATGTCTCCATATTTCTATACTTTTCTAATTTTTTAAAAATTGTTTTACGTTTCACCAAATCATTTTTATCATAAATGCACAAAATCCGCTGTCTAATAATAATATATCGACGTGCTCGAATTCTTTGAATCTCTTCACTGTTTTAAATTCCACTAATTTTGATCATAAATGCATCAAATCCGCAGTCTAATAGTCAGGCTTAATATTATTGAACAACGAAAATTGGGAGAACTATTTAAGAGAAATGTTGTAAACTATTTAAATCGTCCAGTTGGAAGTTTAATTTTCCAGACCATAAATTTGCAAAAGGACTCCCCGTCTGTTGAGCGTCTAGGATGAGAAGCTCGAGGACCAGCGATCGAATATTACAGAAACATCGTTGGACAGTGTATGTCGATTCACCCGTGGGATCTGTATCGATTTTTCTGTGTGTGATAAAATTCTTTCTGTCGAACAGAGTCACGATTCAGGTTGATCGACGCGCGACGTCCCATGATACGTTGGTGAGTGTGTGGCGAGCTGCTCGAAGGACATCCGGATAGCCGTTAGCCGATCGGCTGTCGACGATAGAACCGGGTCATCTTCGGGGGGATCCTCGACCACCTCTTTGTCGATTACTCTAGGTACTCTAAGTATCTATCATGCATATAACCATGCCGCGATCGAGGTACAACTATAATAACAATAATAATAATAATAATAATATTAATAATCTTTTCTCGAACGGTTCTGCGACTGTTTTCGACCCTGGCGGCGGTCTGGCAGTCTTTCAAGCAGCTACACTCGCCACCGGTATATGTATATATATATATATATATATATATATATATATATATATATATATATGTATACATACAATTCATATGTATATATATATACACACACACACACATATATATATATATATAATGTGTACGTTTCCTTGTGTGTGAGTGGATGTGTATAGAAATATATAAGTACAGGTGACAGAGAGGGAGAGAGAGAACAGAGATATAGTTAGATAGACAGATACAGTTAGATATAGATAGTATACAGAGGTAGAAGAAAGTAGAGAGTAGAGTAGGAGAGTAGAAGAGAAGAGAGAAGAAGAGAAACTTGAATCCTAGAGTGTGTACGTCACATGCATTCGGCGTTGCATAAAATCGTAAAAGGATCGGATGCTCGAGGCGCATCGAGGACTTCGCCACTTCTTTCGCTCCGTGGGGCTGCGACTTTCGAATGAAATTTCGTTTCGCGTCACGCGACCACCGCATCTCCACTTTAACCAGTTGCCCTGCGATCTGTTATCTCCGACAAGATCCAATTCTCCAGACGCGGCACGCTATCACCCCCTCCCCCCTCCCGCCCCGCGAATTTTATTCTTCTCGCTGTTACCCGCCCGCGCGAGAATTACACTCTTCCGAATTTCTCATGCACGTTCTTCCCACCCCGGGAGCGTCGCGTTTTGACTCTTTCTTCTCGAAACTTGATAAAAAATGTCATAAATAGCACACAATCCGCAGTCTAGTTGTTAATATCTATTAGTACAAATCTAAATGAAATTCTATTTCGTTGCAGTCGATATAACACAGACGTTCGATATAACGAAACTTGCTTCTTCTTCTGAAAAGTTACGACCGACGAAGAATTACTAAGCACTAGACCGCGGATCTTTATACAAAATAGAAATGGTCTGCGAAGATTGCAAACAATAATAACCAAATAGAATGTTACTTCAAAATTTCTGTCCTAAAAATAACATATCGACATGTCAAAATTTTTTTTAATTTTCCCACTATTTTAAATTTCATCTACTCCATTTTACTGTAAATGCAATAAAATCCGCAGTCTACTAATCACTGTAACCATAAAATAAATATTAGTACGATGGGTTAATAGAGTATTGCAACTACGAAGGCTATTGCTGAAATGAACGGTCGCGAACGTGTTGAAGAATAGACCATCTGAAAACCTGCATTGCTGTGTTCTGTATTATCGAAAGAGCTTGATGAAATTTCGATCTGGAGAGTCTCGTAAGGCAAGGGGTTAACGGGCGGCCATTTTGATTTCAGGATTAAGAACGTCGGGCGAAAGAGTTACGGAGCCCTTGGGTCCGCACTATACAATCCTGGTTTCCGCTAAAAATGATATATATATATATATGTATATATATGGCATCGAGTGGTGGTAGTGTGTATTGTATAGACGCATCCCGAGGGATACGACACCTGGCCGAATCGAGCTGCCCGAGTCGCACCTGAGAGAATAAGGAGACACATGGGGATGAGAGCAGTTTTACGTGTTCGATGCCTGGACCTTCTACAGAGCATCTACGAAAACAAAACGGAAGCTAGAGACTACATCTGGCCTCTAGCTGTCGGTGCCGGGGTGTTTTTTCGCGAGACCCGAGGTGCCAATACACCGGAAAATAATTTGCGACATTTGTGCGAGAGCAGAGCATTCTTCGGAAAATGTGAGATTGCGGCCAGCAAGTTATAGTTATATGTATTATAGTTATAATATTCGCAAACAATGCAGCATCTGCAAGTTGCTCTCGTAATTTTGCAAGTTACTTTCAAGTGTATTTGCACCCTTAGAACCTTCTCGCGAGGGAGACACACGAATTGCGTATTCCCGTATCGTGAGATACACGTTCGTACGTACGAGATACACGGAAATAATAATCGATAGAAGAACGTTTCATTCTCGATTGTATATTTGATGTATCGTGGACGTAGCTCGCGATATTTTTACGACACGCGAACAACGATTCGTGTGAAAAGGCTCAAACGGGAGACGAACCGATCTGTCGCATACTTACACAAGGAAACAGTCCCCGGTGAGAACGAGATCATTGTAGCTTCGACAAAATCATTGTTGGCAAATCATTCTAGTTATCTACCGGAAATTTCTCGACGCATTGTGCTTTTTAAAATGATTATTTCGAAAGAAACAGAATTTTTTATAGCTGTTAAAAAGTTTATCAAAAGCATAATACTTTCAATAACTATTGATATTTGCCGGTAGATAACGTGTTAACAGTTAATAATTTCTACAATATTCATTAACATCGTACATAGTCGTCGGAATTAATTGTATTCAGAGTAAATATTTATTCATCGTCTTCGATGTAAATTAATTTATAATAAGGAAGTAGAAATAGCAATTCTGCTGTATGTCTACAAGAACATGCAGAAAAGTTTTCCAAGACAAATTGAAAATATATTGAGATAACGATTAAAAAGATTTCTCTGAAGCGTATAAAAAACGGTGCACGGTCCCAAAAAAGTTTCAGTTGAAAATGTAGAAATGTTTTCAAGACGAATCATCGAGGTATCAAGACAAAAAGATGCAAATGTAAATTCACAGTCTAATTACAAGATAAGCAGAGGTTTACCTCGTAAGTTTGAGGTAGAGCGTACATCACCGGCCAAAAGTTTGCGATCGTTGTGCGAATTTATAAGGACGAGCAACTACAAACAATTACGTTAGATTGTTAAACTTTCCATCTGCCGTTTCAACCCTTGAGCGTGTTGTTAAGGCTGCTGGAACCGTGTGCAAGTTTAAATTCACTATTCTCAACCTTCCGCGGTGGTGGATTTCGTAACATATTAAAAAATATTTTCCTGTAAGAACGGATGCAAGTTTAAGTAAACTACCGTTAACTTTCTGCGGGGGAGGATTTTCGAAAGTGTAAAACATTTTCTTGAAAAAATTGAGGAAATTGCAGCGAGAAAGGTGCAGCACGAGATTTGAAGGATTCCCAAAAAATGAGAATTTATCAACTTGATAATCACTAAAATTTACTGTGTAAAACTATACATTTTTCAAATAGAGTATTTTTTTCAACATTTTTTCTTCTAATTCACTCGACGTTGGTAAAAACGGAGTTTCTTGCTGCGGTGTCCTCAATTGAACATTGAAGTCTACGGTAATTTAATAAAAAGAAAGCAACGCAGCGATCCTTCGAGTAAGAATACAGAGAGAAAACAATGCTTAAGAAACTTTCGTGAATCCCATTAATTTATGTTCGATCGAAAAAACAAAATCCAGATAAACGGTCATATATGCTGTTCGAATATTTTCTGGCAGGAATACAGACGCGAATTAAAAGCTAGCCAGTGGCGTACGCTCAGGGGCGTGAAGAAGAAAAAGAAATGTGTCGTTCTATCGGGGACGTGTTTCCGTGCGAACGGAGGTTCTCGATTCGCCGCCGTTTCGAGGATCGAACGATAAGACAGGGCCTGTCTCTCGTTCGGATTAACGAGATTCGTCGTGTTTTCTGCGGGCGTTTATGCATACTGAAAACGTCTACTGCAAACGTGCGCTTATCTACGAAGAGAGTCCTCGAGCCTCGATTCGGCCAGGCGTGGTGTTTCGTGGACGTGCTGTGAAAATAGAATAAACATATATGTATACGTATGTACATGTATACATATATAAATATATAGAATGGATTCGATAGTCTCTTTCAAGCGTGTGTACAGCGATTGCACATCCGTGATACCCTTCACTCCGGAAACGCGAACGAGCGTCTCCGAGCGCGGACGGGACCGTGTGCGCGCGCGCGCGCGCGATTATATCGAGAGAGCACAGTTGTTTTAGTTCCCGGACAAAGAAAAATCAAACATTCTTTTTTTTTCTCTTGATCATGTCGTCGCTCGTAATACCGCGGGGTCCCGTGTCCGCCAAAAATCAGGATTACCTGTCCGGATAATAATATTCTCTCTCTCTCCGGACGGTCAAAAAGAGAAACAAAAGATTGATGCGAATCGGGCGTGTACAAGTCTTATCCGTGTCAGTGTAGCGATGCGCACGCGTCTGGGGCTGTTAGGCGAAACGTTGCGTGTCACGCGATCCCACTTTCGAAACACTATCATCGTCTATCATTGTCTACGTAGCATTATGGAAATATTCAGATTTATAGCGATTTGAAATGTTCTTCTTGTTAGTAGCAACGTTTCTCTGTCGTCTTGTTAGGGTATGCGTGTATTAAGCTATGTCCGCAACGTCGAGCAACTTTCCGGTGCTTCTTGTTGCCTGCTTTTTTTACCGAATAAAAAGTTGCTCGATGTTGCTTCAGTGTGGACACAGCTTTAGGTGTACAATTTTCATTAATAAACAAAATTTTAATACGATGATTACTCGATCACATCAAAATTATGCTTTTTCCCAGAGAAATTGTAAGAATGTAAGTTAAATTTGTATCGTATCGAAGAAGAATGGATCTCAATGGACGTATTTGTGAAACTTTTAAAGTTGTTGTACAATAGAAATACCGTGAATGTAAACGTAAAAAAGCAAAACAGTTTATTGTATCGCTTATTAGGTCATTTTGTAGCAATTTAGGAGCATGAAAATAC
Source organism: Lasioglossum leucozonium (assembly GCA_028454225.1). Taxonomy (NCBI): domain Eukaryota; kingdom Metazoa; phylum Arthropoda; class Insecta; order Hymenoptera; family Halictidae; genus Lasioglossum; species Lasioglossum leucozonium. Next base: position 101,174 of record CM052207.1, read on the forward strand.
GAAGCGCCGGTCCTGATTTTTTTAATTTTGATCCTGATTTGATTTGATTGGAATTATTGGAGATTCAAGATAGCGTTAAGGGGAATAGGAGAGACGCGATTATTTCTCCTTCTTCTACTTCCTTTTTATGTTTTGTGCGTTTTATGTAATATACATATGTATTTCCAGTGAAATACACATAGAGATTGTAATGCTGACCGTTTTAGTCGTTGCTAAAGGAGTTGTAGCATAAGCAGACTAATAAAAATAAACTACGGAATATAAATAGAAAATAGAAGGAAATCAGAGGGGAGAGATCCGAGTAGTTGTCGTTCTCTTAAAATTTTGCGAACCGACATCATCTTGCCTAGCTCCTACGAATTAAATATATAAACCTACAAAATTCCCATCCACTTAATTAACACGTACATTGGAATTTTTTAAAAATGATACGCGTCGTCCTTGCCTACAGCCGCAAACACGCACACACTTACGTATGTAATATATGTATATCATCTCTACCGCTATGATGTATAGCGGTAGAAAAGTCAGAATTGAGAGTGTACAGTGATAATAATAATAATAATAATAATATACAATAATAATAACGATGATAAATATAATCATAATGAGAAGAGGAATAATAAAAATCGAATCAATCAAACGGTATAATTCAATCAAGTCGGTAAACTCGAGAATGTGTTCTCGTTTTTGTCTTTTCTTTTTTTTTTCTTTTGGTCATTAATATCTGTCTTTCTTTTCCAGTATTATATCGATCGACGGTGTCGACGCAAAAGTTTCTTAATTAGAGATCGGTACGTAAGAAGTAGCAAAGATGGCAATAAAAAAGAATGAAGAAGAGAAATAAATACGTAAGAAATGAAATTGCCTAAAACTGGGCCAGGGCGGCAGGACGTTCACGGTGAGCTCCTCGTCGGAATCCTGCTGGGACCGTCCGTTTGCGGCCCTGGTCACGCCAATCTGGGCTTCCCCGTCGGTCTTGAACCTTTTCGGACAACAGGCCAGCCAAGCAACGATCAACAATCAACAACAATTTACCACAGAGAGATACGGATTGGAATAGTAGTAGTAGTAGTAGTAGAGTAGTAGAGTAGTATTAGTAGTGGTAGTAGTAGAGTAGTAGAGTAGTAGAGTAGTATTAGTAGTAGTATTAGTAGTAGTAGTAGTAGTAGTAGTAGTAGTAGTAGTAGTAGTAGTAGTAGTAGTAGCAGTAGTAGTAGTAGTAGTAGTAGTAGTAGGAGTAGTAGTAGTAGTAGTAGTAGTAGTAGTAGTAGTAGTAGTAGTGGTAGTAGTAGTAGTAGTTGTAATAGTAGCAATAGTAAGTAATAGTAGTAGTAGTAATAGTAATAGTAGTAATAGTAGTAGTAGTAGTAGAGTAGTAGTAGTAATAGTAGTAGTAGCAGAGTAGCAGTTTTTAATAGCGGTAATGAGACGTGGATCGCCCGCTGACGACACACCTCTGCTTTCATTTTAATCCGCGTCTTTTCATGACTTTTGATTACTTCCGATTACTTCCCTTTCCTTCACGCACACAATCTCTCGCTCGCTCTCATCTACGCAGACGCACTCACGCAAAGCCACACGTTCTCTCCCTTTCTCGCAAAGCTCTTCCTTCCTTTCGTGAAATTCATTAACGAATTCCTTTTTATCTCGTCGTTCGTTCGTTCATAATGTCATATACACATACACGGTGTATATGTATAATAGAAAATACCGTTCGGTTCAGTCCGCCTATAGCCGCCGAACAATCGATGCGAGCGCATGCGCGTTCCCCACTGTTTCGACACATTCCGTGAACTTGATGTCCCGCCTGAGAGGACATAAGTCTCGATTACCAGGACCAGAATCTGTGTCCTCTGTCTCGTCAAACACGAAGCTCTTTCCGCTTCGAGCGGCAGCATCGATCGAACAACGGCGAGAGAACGCACGCGCCTTTCAAAACGGATTTTCGTCGAAGACGCCCGCCGCGATTCGCTCGAGAGCTCATTCTCGTCGATTTTTTCTTTTTCCGCCTTTCTCCGTTCAAGCAGGATCTACAGTGATGTCCGGATACCGGTCGTTCAATGCAAAACCGGTGTAAAAAGGCCGCCGCACGCGTTCCATCTACTGCCGTCCCTTTCTCCTGTGCAGTTATAAGTAGACTGCGGGTCTTTATGCGAATTAAAATTTTTCAAAGTCAATTCTAGAGAACAGAAGATAAATTATTTTAATACGTGGAAAATAATCTAATAACACTCTCAAATACACTGAACGTCTTTTACAGATTTGTGTCCGATCTATTCATTTTGAAATAAAAAATTCTCTGCATCGATTACAAGAAACAAGAGCTACATGGAAACGTTTGTGTTAATATACATAAATCTTTTTCATTTGTTTACCGTTTTATATTTTACCTGCTGAATTTTATTACGAACGCATAAAATCCGCAGCCTATATTTTTAAATTATTAAAAGAAGAATCATGTCGTCGATGCATGCATGAATCATGAATCGATAAATCCTCATTTGTTATGTGCACAAATTAATTCGTCTATATTCGTACGAATCTATTAATTGTTTATTAACAAATGAAATACTTCCCTAACCGATCTGCAATATTCGGACGACTTGAATTCGAAATGAACTTACGATCGAGTCATTGTAGGAGCCATGAATTAATTTGTACACCTGACAACTGTTTCCTACAATCGACTCGGACAATGTTTATCTGCGCCGTGCGCGGAATCAAAGTAGCACAGCCGGAGCGTTTGCTTTATGAGAACAATTTAGGGATCGAATTGATCTGGCCCCGTTGTTGGAATTGTGCTTGGAGATTGTAGATCGTTAAAGTATCGGTCTGTCGGCACTGAACAAGTAGTTTTCTGCGAAGAGAAATGCGTTCGATGAAGCTGGAAGGACGAGGGACCGTCGAGCGAAGCAGCGGGCGTCGTTTCGCGCGGAATGGATTCGCGATCGGTATCCATCCGAGCTCAATGGCAACAAATCTGTCCCTACCTCGAGAAAATTTTGCGCACCAGGTAATCCTGCGCACGATCCTGCGGCTCGTTTTTCGTCCTCTCGGCCAGCTCCTTCTCGCGTCGGACGTCGGCCACCTTCCGGAATATCAGCTGCACAGAAAACGAATTCTTATAATTCTAATACAGGCCAAATACAGCTAATAATTGGACTGCGGGGTTTATGCATCCCAGTAATTGTTAAATATCGTCGAAATATTTCGGACTCGTTAAATCGAGTAACAAAATGAAAGAAATGTAGCTTCTGCACAGCGGCGGAACTATACGCAATACCGTGGTGGGGTGTTGTCGTAATTGGCGGGGTCCGAAAATTTTTGCATTTATTATCTTGTAATTTTAAATAAAATCATCCTTAATTGAAATTAAATTAAAAGTAAATACTCCATGCGTTCTAAATTCAACTGTATAATCGGGATTCTACTGTAAAGATTCAACTGCTAAACGAAGCTGATAGTTGTATCGAATGGAAATTGCAAACACGAAAATAAAAAGATCCTTCAGAAACGAAATCGAGCACGAACGACGTTTCAAATCGTCTTCTACGGTTAACGGGTTAACTCGATTCGATTTATTCATGCGCAAGTGATCCCTTTGTTGCATAATTGATGGTGCAACGGCATGAATGCGTTCGCACGATGGTAGTAGAATAGCAAATCGAAATAAATATTTGAGATTATTTTTTTAGTGGGCGAGATGCGTGTAAGCTTTATTTTGAAATGTTTTGTTGGTCTACACTTCGGTAATTTATAATTAATTGTCATAGTGCAACGCACTCGGGTCGATAATTTGGCTGAATAAACAAATATTTAGCAGGATCGCAATTGTATCGGAAGACCGGGGGGATTATTTATGGTTCCCGGAATAATTATTTCTGCTCCCGGGAATCTCCATTGCTATTATTAATGTTCTGCAACGCGGCGGACCCTTTATCGGTTTTCCGCCCCATACTATGTAGGTGACGATTATTCGGTTAATTATTCGGTATTAATAATTATCATGGTCCATCGGCAACACGGACCGCATTGTGCCGTTCAAAATTAGATTTGTAATAACACGTGCCAATCCGCGCGCATTGTATTCGTTCTATCGGAGCAACAAATTCGGCGTCTAATCGAATAATCAGTCATCCAAATAAACAATTATCTTCGTTAACTCATTAATTTTAGAACAATTTATATCCAGATTTAACAAATTTTGTTAAAATATTTGAACTGCGATCAGACTATTCTGAATTATCTGTGTAAATATTGTATTATAAATAAATGAAATATTTATAATATCGTGTTAATTGTTAAAGTTGTTTGATCTTGTTGTAGGGTATTTATCCATCGAATAGAATTTCTACTATCAATGAACAATTGATACTTTCTATTTATACCTTGCTAAATTTTATCGACAGTATCCATTTTTATCTATCCGTTGACGTCGGACCTCATAATGCGAGGACGCTTTTCAAAAAAGATCCACGCTGTCGACGTTTTACAAATAGCACCTACTAAAAAGTTTCGCAACTCTTTCCACCCTTAAAATAATGCCGCGATACTAATATAATATTTAACAATTTAATGTTTGTAAAACCTACTTTTTAAAATATTCGTTATTGTGCTTTATACTTTGTACATTACTTCCCATTTACATGCACTAATTATAGAAAACTGGGACCTATATGTATATGCAACAAGTTCTATTTTTATCTATGTAAACGTAAACTCCACTTTGACAAATTCAAAAAGCCCACGTGCGACCCTTCTTTAACCTTTTAACCTCTATCACAACCTGGGTACGTACTTTAGATTTTCCGAATATTCTAGTACAATGATTGGCATGGAAACTTACGAAATTTTCGATGCTCGAAATATTGATTAATAGCGAATGCTTGATTCTTCAACAATTCTTAATGTCATTGCCAATTTAACAATTGGTTCTTCGGCAATTCCTAATGTGATTGCCAATTTGACGTAGGAAGGGTTAAACAGTGGTTCAACGGTTGAATCGGTTAATTGTTGACACGAGTTGATCGTTGAATGAGTTAGTCTTGGAGCGTGCAACGGTCGTCGGGATTCGATCGAGTTCATTCGGACATGTTCGAAACCGGAAAAACAGGTTCTTGTGTTGTTTTTCCGGATGAAAAATCACGAAGGAAAGGGACGCGCGAGGCGGTCCGCACAGGTCCGCACGCCTATTTACATTCGGCCACCGCGCATGCGCGGTGACGGGAGTCGATAGGCGCACAAGTGGCAGACTGGTCGTACTCGGCTAACCTCAAAATATTTTATTTATCGCGTCGGAACGGGTAAGGTCGCGGACCGTTCCGTCGACGAGTTCCGTCCCGGAACTTCGTCTCGGATGCATCGAACCTGATTCGGGCGAAAAGTGCGCAGCCTCGCGCGTACTTTCACCGTCGTCACTTCCCACCGATCTTAATTCGCACGGTAAAAAGCCACGAAGAGGTGTGTGCAGTTCTCTGTGCTCTAGGCATTTTTCCGTAGACAGGACGTCTTATCTCGATCTTTCAACGAGGAAAGAGACTGTCTCCTATCTTCGGTTTCCTGTCTCACGTATACGTCGACGAGTTACGAATGCCAACGAAGAGAAAGTGACACGTCGGTGTCGAGTAGAATAGGCGGTCGCTGTTCAGACAAAGCTGTCATCGGAACCAAATTCAGTGGAAATAGGTATCAATCGAATTTTATCGAGTCAACATTACTGTTTTACAGTTTAATACATTCGCACCTATCTCTGACGCAGCTGCCGGTCGGAGTCACAGCACTTTGCAAAAAAATACTACTGTCATGTTTTAACCAGTTAATGCGTTGAATATTATGATATTAAGGACAATTACGTGCCAATAACCAGTGACCAATTCATACGAAGTTATTGAAATATCTGCTGTAACATGTCCGAAGAGAATATGCGTTCGTTCAAACGCAGAAGAATCTGAAAAATTATGTATGCGTCACCTGGCGAGGATGCGTTAATAAGCTTTGTTAGTAAGAAATCTACACAGACATTGTGCACAGTTGACGATCGCAGTTAACGGTCCGAAACAAACTTGTCGGTAGCGATTCGTGCTACGTAGAAGTAAGACCGTATATAAAATAATAGAAAAGTGTAGAAAATGCAAGAAATTTCTTATCGGTTTATCGTTCCAATGTTTTATACTGCGATAACAAGTTAGCGTGCAATAACTGAGATAAGTAAAATGTACCTAAAAGCATGATAGAAAAAATTTACAAGGTATACGCGCATAGTATGTACTAGCACGTTGCTTACGAGATGCGCCCTTCGACGCCGTTTAAATTCATGTCTGGCAAAGTGTACCGTTTAGTAGATATTCGAGGTTATCGAGACAGCCAGGACACGCTGTATAATAAATAGAACAACAGTACTGTTAATTCGATGAAGCTCGATCGTTGCCTACGGTGACTCGCGTAGATTCCAACCATTTGCAATTTGTTGGTCACTGTATTTCCGCTATCTGTTTGCTTGATTTTCTCTTTAATTGTGTCTACCGCGTCTCTATCCGATCAAATAACAGCTTCCTAATCTTATCCGAAGATTTAACTAACACGAACTTTTCCAGATGGGTCACGCATGGAGCCGCACAGCCTCCTCCGCGAATATCCTCTCCGCGGACGAGCTAACGTTGGTGGAGAACCTATTCAAGTCGATGTTTCGCAGCTCGGGCTCCATAAAGCGCGAGGACATATTCAAACACTGGTCTATCCACCTGGACGACACGTTGTTGCAGTTCGTGGTGCGGTTCCTCTGCCACGAGCCAGGGAAGAAAGTCTCCGCCATCAACGGAGAAAACTTCGGTCGTTTGTATGTGTACGCGGTTCGAGGCAGCCCGGAAGAGAGGACGAGCTTGGTGTTCAACGGGTTCTCCGAGGAGGAGCAGAAGCAAGAGATACCGACCGAGATATTTCTAGAATACGTTCAAGCGACCATCAACTCCTACCTGAGGCTCCAGAAGAACTCTGGTAACGCGCATTACCTGACCTGGAGCAGCATCGGCTGCACCGTGAACACCAGGAGGATAGGGATGCGCTCGAGAACTCTGTGCGAAGACATTGTTAAACACGGGGACATGTTGACCATCGACCAAATCGAGAACTGGTTCGTCACCGCTGCGACCTTCAAGACTATCCAATCGCACGTCTTCCAGTGCCTTTTTCTAGTTTCCCAGAAGAAGGGGGACAAGAGCACCAGCGGCAGAATAAACGATTTGAACTTGCTGCCGGTCTGCAAGGGTCTGGAGAACATACCACACTTCCCCAGCATTCTAGGACTAGGCGACGTTCTATTTCTGAACCTGAGCTTGCCGCACGAGCTTCGCAACGAGTGGAGATTCCTGTTCTCCAGCCAAGTGCACGGGGAATCGTTCTCGACCATGCTCGGCAGAATCACCATGCAAGGCTCCACTATCATCATCCTCCAGGACACCGATAATCATGTGTTTGGTGGATTCGCCTCGGACAGCTGGGCGTTAGGGCCCAATTTCATAGGGAATCATTCGTCGTTTCTGTTCAAACTCGAGCCGGACATACTGACGTTCTCGTCCACCGGTTACAACAAACACTATCAGTATCTGAATCTTTATCAACAGACTATGCCTAACGGTTTGCTCATGGGTGGGCAGCTGAACTACCCTGGACTCTGGCTGGAGAGCGAGTACGGGACAGGAAAGTCCAGCTTGACCTGCACCACCTTCCAGAACTACGTGCAGCTCAGCGGCAAGGAGAACTTTAAGATCAAACATTGCGAGGTGTGGGGCGTGGGCCCGTTACCAGAAGTGGAGGAAAACGTGCGAGACTCTAAATCGGTACTGGATCAGGACAACACCTCGAAAGCGATACTGGAGATGTCCGGCCGCAAAATGTACAGCGACGGACAGAGAGAGAAGGCAGAGTGATGCACCGGTGCCATTCGCGTGTTGCGAGCAGGGATCGAAATAGACCGTTGTCTTTCCTTTTTAACCCCTTGCTCTATCAAACGAGTAAAATCAGATTGTTTTATTAGTTCCTTTCACGGAAGTACGTATTCTTTTACTCGCAAGAAACAATTATTTTGTAGCGGCCAACGAAATCGTAGTGCGAGGGGTTTGAAAATTCTGTTCGGATTTAGTTCCTTCTGCGGTTCGTTTTGTATGTAGGAACTACTTCGGAGAGTGTTCTCATAGAATTCGGGACCATAGACCCGAATTATCGGCGTAGATATTGCAAATAAATAACATAGTGTGTCGACTTAACTGTAATTATTAGATTGTAGATTTTAACAACGATGGATGATTGCGTAAAGATCAGCAATGTAGCTGTAACTATTTAATATCCTTGTAGTAGTATCCGTTTAACAATATTCATCTGTGGGAATGTTTTAATTTTGATTTCTGTATTTTACCAATTGTGAGAACATTTTTCAAAGTAGCTTCACTGTCCGTAATGGTACCTATGAAAATGTTGTAATAACGATTTCGATCCCTGGCTACGAGTCTAGACGAATCTGTATCAGGCTACTTAAAATGTAAACAGCTTTTTAGAACAGAGAGATCATTGTAAAACCGTATCTGTACGATCTCGCGACGAGCGAGGCAATAAACGCCGGGTTTTGTGGTCGTATCAATCGTTTAAGAGGTCAACAGGCGTTCGTTTGCATTCACAGTACCGTTCGTCCAAGAAATTCTCGTGTCTCTGTAACGGCCTGATATACGTGTGTACACGGTGATGAAGCATTAAAAACAAATCACCACGATATCTTGTTCGCTATCGATAGGAAAAAATACATGTAGAGAATATACGTATAAAGGTCAACTCTGTTTGCTAAGGTCTGGGTTAGGTCGTTTTCAGTTGCTTCCATTGTAGTCAACCTTGAAAGACCTTGTTGTAACCGCCATATTCTAACAGGATAAGAAAACTGCCACGAGAATTTTATGCATTTCACGCAAGTTCCAACTATTTCATGTATAGGGATAGTGTTATTCATAGCAATTGTTAGTAAATTGATATACTATAAGTTCTCGCCTGACATATCTAGTTCAGCATTAATAAATTTATATTCAGTGATATTAATTTTATGACTAGGGATCTTTATGCAAAATAAAAATTTGTTTCGTCAACGGAGTTGACCTCTGTATATTCTCTGCGGCTTCGCTCGTAAACAATCGAAGGGTATCGGTACAGTAAACCCTCTATAACACGGAGAAAAATTGCGATTTGTGCCGAATTTAATTTAATTTTACCTGATGCGTACTAATTCTGATTTTGTTCTAACACGGAACGAATTATTCGCGTTATAAGAAGGTTGATTGTAATAGAGTCCACTGAAGATCGAGCAGGTTTCATGCGTATTTGTTTCTGCCGTGGTTAGTAAACAAGGTGAGTTGTTGTATGTGTTTCACCCTGTATATATATTTCTCTCTCGCGCTAAAATCATTTGCGAACGTCGTTCGGCGCGAATTACTTAACTCAACGAACCACATCGTGTCGCGATCATCGAGAGGAGAGCAAGCCAAACGAGTCGCCGTGTCTTTCGAATGCCTATTCTCTAGTGCCTGGGTGGAGTCCTGACTGTCGTGTGTAGTTTAGAAATCGGAACGCGCCGATAACGCCGATGGCCGCTCGTTGTCGGTGAACATCGCGCGATAAACGTCGGTTAATGATACTATTGTTACATAAGACTGTGTGTGCGTGCGCGCGTGCGTGTTATTCCTATCGCGATTCAACAGAAACCAAAGAAAAACAAACACCGCACTCTGTTGTTCCAGACTTTTTTGGGGGAGGGGGGGGGGGGGGGTCAATAAACTGTGCTGAAACATCTGCGAACGTTCGATCGTTTTTCCTGAACCAAACCCAGCCCTCGACATCCACCACGACGAGAATCATAGTCTTCGATTTATTTGGAAAAACGTAGTTGACCTTCGAATGCCCTTTACTCATCTATTTTAACCATTCGACTTTTCTCTGAATATCGGCCTTGTTCATTGTTGTACGATAAAATTATTTCAGTCAAAGTTGTACCGTTTCGAAGGGCAGGTGTAATGGCGGGGAAAATTTTTCAAGGTCATTTCAAGGTCACGGGCATTTTTTTAAACGAAAGATAGGGTACTTTCAGATACAAATATCTCGACCATAGATTATCAGAATGGTATGGTTATGGAGGTCGTCAAATTGGTTTTTTTTCGTGTTCTACAAGGACATCGAAAGAGAAACACAAGGTTCCATGCGAAGAAATACGCGTGAACTTGAAATCTTGGAAAATAGGCAACCTTGAGGAATAACTTTAGCCGAGACATCGTGCGTGTACCTCTTTTTTAAACAGTTTCTCTGTGTTATGCGAGGATGCATTGTGTTTATGCGAAGAGGGTGGAGGAACGGAGACTCACCCGATGGCTCAGGTTGTACGTGAGGATGAGATTCCTGGCAAAGGAGTTGGCGAACGCTTGGTAAAAATCCAGGACCTCCAGCAGCCGGTCCCTCTTGATCGTGTGGAGGTCGCAGTAGGTGAGGGCACGCACGTTCGCCGCGCTCTGTCCGACGGACTGGTTCGTCCAGAAACTGTCTCCGAACACGTCCCCCTTGCCGAGGATCGCGACCACCTCCTCGTCCTGGATCACCTCCAGGCTCCCGGTGATGATGAAGCACAGAGAGTCGATCGACTCGCCCGTGTGGTACAGCAGATCACCGGGAGCGCTGTGCGACATCGTGAAGTGCATCGCCAGTGCGCGCAAGCAACCATCCGAGGCCAGCCTGTCGCAACAACAAACTTGCGACTCGCATAACAAACTTTCATCGATTATCGCTTAAAACTGCCGCGCCTGTCGCAATCACGGATTTCAGACTTTTTCGTTTACAATTCGCGAAGTTACGGAAATTTTCTAAAAATAATAAGTAAATAAGTAGAAATAGTAAAATTTTTTTTTTTTTGCTAAACTATCAGGTGTGCAAATCAGTTCTTTCCCCTTTTCTTCAAAATTCAAGATTCTATTACGTAAACGTAATACGTAAATCGGGCAGAAGATTGCATCTCAAAGCATTCACCCTCATTCCCTATAACCTTTTCCAATTTGGTGGGTAAATTATAAATTCCATCCCTGAAGAATCACGGCTGCTTACCGGTTATGAAGTCATCGATAGATTTTCAGATTAATGAAAATTTCCGGCTTCGAATCTTTGATACTACCACCTTTTGCATGTTCTGTAAGATACAGACAGCGTTCTCTCCCAGTGCCGCACAAACCATTTCAGTAGCCTCAACAGCTGATTTCCTAAGCTGGAATGCAAAGAGTAAGCAGTGACGCGAATGATGCTTCTCGCACGCAGCGCCGTATTGCTTGAAATTGTTACACGGTACTGGAAACTTTTAGTGCTCTTATCACGACTTTTCTTAAAAAGAAAAGAACGCTCTTTCAGATGGCATCGCAATCGGGAAGAAATTCGAATTCAGTCGGTAGTTATGATCGTAGAAAAAAGGGGAAAGAACTTATTTGCACACATAATATAATTGCGCAAAGTTTGGTGAAAATCGGTGATTGACAAATGGGTGAGATGTTCATACCGTTACATTGTCTCTCTTACCTGAACGCTGGGTGTTCGTTGAAGACTTTTCGATTCAGATGAACACAGATGTCGGCCTTCATGTCCTTGGGGCAGTAGTTGAGCACTTTGTCGGTGTCTAGGCCCTTGGTCATCGCCCAGGTGCTCACGACGTAGTCCATGACACGTTCGCTGAGCGCCTTTGGCACCTCGTGCAGCTTCATGAACTCCCGTACGTTGTTCAGCATGTCGTGGTACTTTGCGGTCGCGGAGGTCATTTGTTGGATTATTGTGGTCACGTGACCGAAGATTGTGGCGTACAGCAGGGCTGCGGAGGGTGTGGCCACGAATCATTCAATTGAATTTGCTCAACTATTCGTCGAATGCCTCGACGAGCTAATCTGAAGCTGTGTCCACAGTGAAGCAACATCGTGCAACCTTTTCTTCTTTCTTTTACCGAATACGAAAAGAAGAAGGCGATCAAAAGTTGCCCGATGCCGGTTCAACGTGGACAACATAGCTTTATTACGGACCAACGATAAATTTTGCTGCTATTGTATTTGTGTTTGTTCTTATAACGAGGCGTGGTCAGTGACGGAACTTAAAATTTTCGGCCCCCCGCAAAACCTAATCTTGGATTCCCTTTTTTCTTTTGATATTTTTGTAGGATTGAGATTTTTTTAACCTTTTTCAAAAAGTACGTTTTCTTTTGTCGGTGTACTTCTAATTTAATTTAAATTAGGGATAATTTTAGTAAAATTACAAGATAATAAATGCAAACTTTTTGGGGCCCCTCCGATTACGAGCCTCTCTCGCGGTATTGTAGTTCCGCCACCGAGTGTGGTTCAAAGAGATAATCGAAAGCCGATACGACGTCGCACAACAGCTAAACGACTCGGAGACGAACTCCTCGCAACAAAATCGTGGTTAAATTGGCTTGCGGAATGGCTCCTCGAGCCGTACACACGTAATCAACACACCTTGTGCACCGTACTCTATCGTATTGTACAGGGACCGTAAGTTGCCGAGTATCTGCAAACTCAACAGCACAGGAACAAGGGAACTGGGGTGCAAGCTCTACCTATTTTCCTCTAAAAAATTTATTAGATTGTTTGTACAGTTGACTTTGAACCATTTATATTGTAATAATACAGTTCGTATCATCGTAATACATTTTATTAGTATGTACCACAAATTTGAAGGTACTCGGCAACCCGAGATCTCTGTGTCGTCGACTTCTTTTCAGCTGCCAATAATACCAGCGTGATCCAGAGTCGCCAGATAAAGTCTCTCGCTCTAACTTCCCCTTCCACGACGCTGTTCCCCCACGCTATACGGTCCGGTCACGTGACGCGTTTCGTCTCTGTCGCGTCACGATGTCACGTGACCGATCCGCTACCGACGGAGAGAGGGTGTTCCCCTCGATTCGAGTCGATTCCTCTGATCCGGCGACTCTGGTGTGATCTCTGGATCATTACGGCGCGGCGCGAGCATCGCGTGTCCTTGGAGTCTCTCTCAATCCACTCGCACGATCGCGAATCATGATTTCCCGACGAGAACGACTTACGCCGCGGGAAATTAGGTCAGAACGCATACGTGGGACCTTCAAGGTCCTCGGCGGCGGCGCGTTAATCAATATTCTCGAGACTGTAGCGGGTCGAGAGAGTACTATCGGTCTGATGCGGTTGTGCGAGGTGTGTTTGTGTTTTTGTGCGTGTGTGTGTGTGTGTGTGTGTGTGTGCGCGTGCGTGCGAGCGCGCGCGCGTATTTGTTATCCGTACCGGCGATAATCATCATGCAGATGGTGAAGATTTTCTCGTTGTCAGTCTCCGCGGCGACGTTCCCGAAACCGACCGAGGTCATGCAGGTCATCGTGAAGTAGAGCGCGGTGACGTACATGGTCCTACGGGACGGACCCGCGACCAATTCAGGTGCGGTGCTGGTATTGGTCCACAGGTAGCTGTACGGGGATTGGGTCACGTTCGCCAGCTTCCACAGCCAGGAGTACTGGACACCGTTGTCAGCGTCCGATCTTCCGATCGAGTACCTTCAAAACGCAACCGACACACACCTTCTGTCACACGGATAATCGTAAACAACACCGATCGCCGCGTCCCACGATACCTACACCACCGTCCGAATGCGTTTAAACGCTTGCCATCTCTCCGGAAACTATCAAACATTAGACGCGCAAACAATTTTTCATAAATTATTATAATATAAATTTATTTTTTTTGTTATTATACTTTCTTCCCGCACCAGTGCTTCGTAAACCCAGTGTTAACGCTAAACCTATCGAGCACTAAACGCGACTAAAATGTTTCATGAATCGATTAATGATTTCGGCGCTACAGGTTCGATCCAATATTACTAACTAGCAATTTTGCAATTTAGATTTTGTGCAATTTTTGTTACAACGTGTGTTCTTGGATAAGAAAATTTATCGAATCAATTTCCACGTAAATTCATTATTTTAATAATTGTAAAATGAGAAATATAAAGACGGTCGTTTGGCCGGCAATGGTGGGTTCAGCGTTGATAGCCAAGGTGAACCGTAAAGAACATTCGTACGATGATGAAGCTTCGATCAAATTTTCCCAAGCGTCTAAACATAAACGACAGTGTATATCGGCGAATGACAGGCAATTGCCGGGCGACTGTGACAACGCGAGTAAGTAGACGGCATGCTTCCTCTAGTCGCTATTCTCTTGTTTCTACCTGGGTGATTCAATGATTGATTGTCCAGCTGCAGATCTGATTGTAGATCAAGAATAATGTGATCCTACGCCGGAGCCGGGAAGCTCCTTCCCCGCCGCGCAATGGCGAATTCGGTCGAATTCATAGACAAAAGTAGGAAAAACTTTTTTCTAAATTTGTAAAATTTGTTTGGGATACTTTATTTATCAACTAATAGTTTCTCCAAGTGGGAAAAAATATCAGCAGGTACAACCGAAACTCTTAGATGATAAAGCAAATGTTATTTTCCAAAGTCGATGTGCCGATCCATCGTGCCTGTTAGAAAACCAACAGTTGCACCACACGCTGCCAGATAATAAAATACATTTCATATTTCCAAATGGGAATGGAAAAACAATTCGTTGCTCCGTGTACCAACTAAAGGAGCAGCTGGCGCAGCATGCGCCCTTAATAAAACAAATTTCATATTTTCGAGTGGAAAACCCGTTCGTTGCTACTGCAACAATTGAAGAAGCAACAGGCGCAACATGCACCCTCCTCTCTCATAATGGAATAAAGTTTAAGTTGGAATAAAGTTGAACGTTTGTAGTAATTGAAGGGTCGGTTGGTTGATGTAACTTGAAAAATAATGGAACTTCGTTAGAAAAATTAGCGCGAGCATTATACAACGACGAGCGAAACGAGAGGATCGCTAGATTCCCGTTGATAAATTATTGCCCGCGTTTCAAAGTACTGTAACTTCGCGAATAAACGTCGTCGTAGAATATTCGTTCTAGTTTTATTTCGAATCTTCAACTTTCTACATTTGGAGACCGTTGTTGCTTTTTCTCGAGAAAGTTTGTACATTATGTAACCGGAGAGGAAGCGAGCACACTCTCCATTCCATGTTCAATAACCTGGTAAAAAAAAAACAAAAACCGTACAGCGACCATCTAAATAGGAGCGATTTTAAAGGCGAGACTACGATCTTCAAATCTACGCTGGTCTCGTCCAAAAATTCTCTCACGACCGAAGGAACGTATGAATGTGCAAAATTTTCGGAACAAAAATGCATGTTCGCTTCCTCACCCGTTACATAGTGTAAAAAGTTTTGTTGAAAAAAAAGGTAACGGGCTTCTAGTAAGTAGAAAGTTCAAGCTTGAAAAGGAGACCAGGTCGAACATTCTTTAACGTTTTCTCATGAAGATTATTTTAAAATAATTTTATTGGTTAAATTGAAAAGTATTAATTTAATCGAAAAATAATAAAGAATTTTCATATAAGAATAGAATTGATTTACATAGTTTAGGGGTCTACAATATATAATACAATAGAAATAAATAAAAATTTTGAAATCATTTTTCTAATCTTTATAACGGTGAATATGTTGAATTTGCCGGACAATTATTGAATCACCCCGGCACTATCGTCGGTTCGATGAACGTGCGGGCGACGGGTTTTTCGGGCCAACTTACGCGTGGCTTGCTTGCTATTCCGACGAATTCACCCGCTAATCGGGGGAGGACAGGACGAGCTAACCGATCGCTACGTTTCTAATATCGAATCGAGATCTGTTTTATCTGTCGGACTAGTTGAAGCGCTAATGGCCGCTCGCGTGGCAGAAGCGAAAGTAATTAAGAAGCGCGTGGAACGAGCTGGATGCAGGATGCAACCCGTTCCCTCGTTTCCCACTTTTTCTCACTTTTTCCCACTTTTTCCCCTCTTTTTTCCCCCAGTTGTTTCTCCCCCGGCATCGTGATTACGCTGCGCCGGATTTCTTTCGGTTCTCGTTCGCGCAGCTGGTTCGCTAGGCAACGGAAACGTGTCGTTACCATTCTAAAAGCTGTAGCAGTCTCGTTCCGTATCGGGGAGCCGGCTGCTTTCAATTCCCGTTCGCCAACTTTTCGCTCGAGAGTGTTCAACGCTGTCTTGGGAGAGGCTCTCGCCATTTTTCTCAGACTTTCCGCAACTCACTTTGGGAATTAATTCTTCCCTCGGAAACCGTCAGAAAACGATAGAACGCAACGGTGCATTTTCTTTTTATGTAACCCTACAAATAGACTGGGGATTTTTTTTTCTGGAAAATAAAAATTTTCCGAGAAGGTATTTCCTTTTCCAATAATCTTGGCACGTCGAAAACAGGATGACAATATTCTCAAATTATTCGAACACTTTTACAGTTTTTCAGGCAGTCGTTTTTGTCATAAATCCATAAAATCCGCAGTCCGGTTATAGACATTGAATTAGAGTAAGGAAAATCCTTAAACCCGAAAATTTGACATTGTTCTCTGAAATTGAGACATCGAAACATTACTTTCCGCATTGTTACGCGGAAACGATGGATCATTTATCGATTAATCTTATTACCAAATAACATACGATTCATCCCCGATCGGAACGAGCGTGGAAAGCGGCTCATGCGTCACGGTGTGTAGCGTGTGCGTGTCTCTGTGTGTTTCTAATCGGAGGCGTCCCGATCAGGCTTGGGATCCCGGTATTCAGAGTTATCGCTTATAATTTTGGTCAACACTGTGCCGATTGTGCGATGACAAAAATACGTTTTATAAGACCGTGTCAATCGATATAACAACTTTTAGTATTTTCTTTGCAATTCCTGTTGCAATTTTTTCACGCGATGCCGCAAAATAATTGTTGTAACTTCTCAAAGAAAATTCGGGTCATATGGTTGAATAATGAAAAAGTTATTGTCTTTCGAAGAATGTCCGAATATTATTGCGAGTGACTATTTTCTAATATCCAGCTCAAATCTTTAGCTAAACTGTTGGTATAAGGCCCATTTAAAAATATAAACGTCTCGAAGAAACGGAGAAAAAGCGAACTTGTAATTTGGTCCAATTGTTCCGTAGTTAGAACAGGGAAAAGCTATGTGGCGAACATAGACGGACGTTGGTTCGTTGTTGATAGAGTTTCTCGAGAGTCCCATCCGGCAATCGGGACACGTAAACATCGTGTTATGTAAATGACGTCGAGGTTAGCCGTCAATCCTGCCGCAGCTGTGTTACCTTTCAGTGTGTGGGCAGGGTAAAATCACCTTAAAGTGACGTACCAGACACAGGCCAGCCAGTGAGCAACCAACATGTAGAAACAGAGCAGAAGAATGAGCATCGCGGCTCCATACTCCAGATACCGGTCTAGTTTGCGGACCACGCGACCTAGACGGAGCAAACGCACCACCTTCAGGGCGGAAAACAACGAGCCGATCCCGTCCTCGTCGTGGTCGAACGCGTTGAACACGTCGTACGGAAGGCAGCTGAGCAGATCGATCACGAACCATGACTTCAGGTAGTTCATCCTGATCACCTGGAACCCACAACACGCTCCTTACCCTTGCCAATCTTCCTCTAAACAAATACGGTTCGTTCCGACACAAAACTAATCCGGTAACAAAATTTTGCTGTCTTTGACACGTTGAGTGAAACGCCAATACTTGTGAAAACAATAATTGTAGATCTTTCAAGTTTACGTAAACAAAATTGTGGCATTCAAAATATTAATAATTTTCCTATGACACTTTCACCGTCATACGTGTGACATTTTTCTGATTAATCCCTTAACAGTTTCTTTTTTCTGCCATATTGTATCCAAAAGTAAGCACAGTTTCGATAAATCATTTTTTATTGAAATCGATTATACAATGTATCGAGTATACAAAGTTGTTACTTAAAGTTGACTTTTCTGAAAAGTAACCTTCCGCTGCACCAGCCGAGCGGTGTTCGGGCAAAACTGTTAAGGGGTTAAAACGAGCCCAAACGCGACACAATTCGATGTACGCGTACTTGTTTAATCCACGATACTGTCGGATCTCGATTATCCGAACCGATTCTCCCTTATCGAAGTACGTGTTTCATATCCAAAGTGAAATGCGATTTGTCAATCTACATAGCACTGCTGCTAGATAACTGTATTCCATTATTTGAACATCAATATCCACTCGATCGGTTCGGATAATCGAGGTATTGTACTGTACCGTGGATCGAACGAGTAAACACGATCCAAACTGTGTCGTGTTTGGGCTGATTTGAATCAGGAAAATGCCACGAGTGTGCTCGTACAGGTTTCATTGACAAAAATTAATTAACCCCTTGCGCTAACGTTTATTTTGTGTTTACAGCGATTAGAAATTTTTCACCGTTCGAAATTCGATAGATAAATAATTTGAGTGTTTCGGGTGACGAAGTACCTTCGGGTCGGACACCACCTCACCGCCGGGGCCGACGAACGTCGTGTGAAAGTTGAGGACAATGTCGATGAAGAATATGACGTCGACGATGCTGTCGACCACCAGCAACGATACGTCCTCGCTGGTCTTGTTCTTGAACGCGACGTTGTACGGTACCATGATGGCCGTGTAAAAGGTCAAACACAAAATGATCCAGTCCCAGATCGCCTTGAACGCGCAGTAATGTAACAAAATGTGCGGCGGTGTCTTCGGCGCCTCCTGTCTGTACTGCGGCATCACGTCGCCGCTTAAGGTCAACATCTGAATCAGAAAGAGAGAACACGTTTCGCTTCGAGGTTCCAGCGATATTGATAGCGGGAGTATCTCGTATTATATTTTGTTCATTAGGGAAAAGAGGAAATCGGGGCAACATACATTTTTCAGTTTTTCAAAAAATTTCACCGATCAAATTTTAGAAATACGAAACTGGGTCACGGTACCTTCCTCCGTGGATTCAAAGAGTAAAGAGTTCGGAGACACCAGAGGCCCGGACAATTTCACCGTAATCCTTTGCGAGGTGGAGCGTTGGTTGGCAGGGGCCGTGGGCATCCGATGCAACGGCCCCCGGGGGGAGGGACACCGTGCGGGCACCTCGCCGCGGGGTCCAAGTTTAGCTTAGGGCTGTAACTCCCATCCCCGGTATGTATGTCCCGTTGTATACGCGTTTGATCTGAGCACCCCTCATCGGCTTAGGGCCGGTCGCGAGGTCGTTGGCGGGTGTATGCCCCGGCCCGCCGGCCGCCCTTCGGGTGTTCGTCGAGACGGGGCGAGTCCCGCATAACCCCGCTCCACCCCCAAGGAGGCGGGCTATGCTTAAAATGCACTTTACCCACGTTAAAAGGGGGGGGGGGGGGAAGGTGTTGGTCGTCGAAGGTTGGTGCGATTTATTGAACTCACGTGAGCGAGGTGCGACTGTTTCGCGGTGGTCGGCAACGCGGTGTCCTTCAGGGCGGGCAGGTGGGAGCTGAACTGCGAGACGAGAACGGATCTGGACCTGGTGACCGATCTGGCGAGTTTCGCGAACTTCGATAGGCCGCCCTTGCTGTCGTCCGTCTCGATCGGCTGCTTCAGGGCAGTGATGTCCCGGAAGGTAAGCAGGAACAGGACCACCAGGTCCCGTTCGTTTTTGATCGGCGCTATTTGCAGAAGCAGCCATAGTGGTGTTTCTGCGCATCAACGGGAAAAGAAACGAGGACCACTGTCAATTCAACGGCGGAACCTGTGCCACGTTGCCGGGCAACGCTAATCGTCTAGTCGACATTAGTCCTCGGGTCTAATTAGCCGCTTAGGCCGATGCTCTTTGCCGCGACAAAGTTTGCTTTCTCGGCGAAGTCCTGCAGCAAGGTCTCTCCGGAGGATTTCAACCACCATACTCGACCGCGAGTCCGCTTTCGCTTCGTTTCATTTAAAATTAATCGCGCTGCGAATGTTCGCTTAGAAGTCATTTCCAAACAATTTTAAAGCGGTCGAACTTTTTAGCTGTTTAAGTCGTGTGTGATTTAAGTTGAGGAAACGATAGATGTAAATTATTAAACAATTTTGTCGTTCGTCGATCCAACGCGGCTCCTCTACGGATATTCCGTTCTCCCCCGGGGATAGTCTAATCGAATTTTTCTTGTAAAGTTCGTTCACGGTCCGACGGATGTAAAGTTGATTAAACGATATTTGATTTTGTTCTACGTAAAACCTCTCGATCGAATATCACCGCGAGACGAACATGGAATTGCTTAAAGCAAATTTTCACTCGATTCAATCGAGTTTCTATTTAAATCAACCCTTACAGGAGGAACTGAAAACTGATTCTAAGTAAAACTTTTACTTGACTCGGGGTCGGAGTCAAACCGGTCTTCGAGTACAGAATCAATGGGAACTGATGTTGAACAGTTTCGAAGAAGAGGAGCCGCAGTCTCATTAGCTCGAGTTAATTCGAATGGCGTGCAGGATGACAAACATAAGTTCGCGAGAACATTACGCTCGAGGAAAGTGGCTTTCATCCCGAGTTGTCCGACTGGTGGGTGTTCAACGAACTCCCTGTTAGGGGTGCCAGGATTAAAGGCTTTCATTCCGAGTGTAGGATGGCGAAAGTTTGCCGGACGAGAGACAAAGGTAGATAGAGAAAGATAGATAGATAGATAGACAGATGGATACATAGATGGATAGATAGATAGAAAGAGAAAGAGAAAGAGAGAGAGAGAGAGAGAGAGAGAGAGAGAGAGAGAGAACCTTCCTGCAGGGCTTGGCAATGTTATCGCAGTCTATCTGCTACGCACACGGAAGCTGTTGCCCGCTTGCTAGCAAGCAACACAGACCACAGAGATCAACTACACAGGCTAGAGCCACGACTATCGATAAAGGCAACGATATTCCCCGATCATATCGAAATACGTTCCATTTTAGCACATCGATGATCATCTATGATAGACTGCAGCCTGATGATTCTTGACTGGACTTTGGATTTTATGCGTTTATAACAAAAACGAAGGAAGCAATTTAAAATAGGTTAAAGACTAAAAGGATTTGAGAATGTAAATGTATGTGTATACAAAGAAATAAATTCTCCACATAAACGCACCTTTCCAATCGCGAGCAATTGTGAATAATCGTGAATTAAAAGATGTGGAATTTCAATTTTCATACAGCACAACAATCCGCAGTGTATGTCGAAAGAAATAAATTCACTGAACAATTGTTCGAAAATGCATCTTTATAATCTCGATAATACCGAATGAAAAATGCGGAACTTCAATAACGAAATTGTCTATAGTACAGTGCAATCGATGCAGACGATTTGCATGCTTCAGAAAAATCCACAGACTATTTATGTACATACAAAGTGTATCGAAATATTAAAAAATGTATCTTTACGATCTCGATAATACCGAATTAAAAAATGTCGAACCAACGAAATTGCCTGTATACCGCCAGTATCGGTGCAGGCAATTTGCATACTGCACGAAAATCCGCAGTCCGGATCCGAGTTGGTCGCAAGCAATGCATTATTGCGCTGCGCTCCCAATCTTGCGGGCGCATTAAAAATTGCATAAAACACCCCGAAGGGTTAAGCATCGGCAGGGTATCGATAATTCATCGGGAATCGATAGTCGCAGCTCTAAAACAGACAGTTAGGGGTAGCTCTAGCCGGGTTGTCTCGAGCAAAGCGATGCAAGCAAGCCACCTCGGCGACTCGAGGAGCCTTCTTCGTGGACGAACTCATGCCACCGTGCAAATGAGTATCTCCTGTGGCTTGTGTATGTGCTGCGTGTGTGGTTCTGTGTATGTGTTCTAGATGTTCCGTGTGCCGATAGAGCAGGAGGAGGACACGTGTCTAACGCGTGGTCATCCTCGGCGATGATCGAAGCGATCGATGGATGTTTCTCCGCTGTGCAAAGTGTCCATTATTTCTGGACCGTTCAAAAGCGCACAATGCTTCGAACTTTGCCGTGCTAGCTGGACCAAACTTAACGTTCTCGGCAGAGAAATGCTTATGGCGTTTTCTAGGTGAACGATCGGGGGATCATTCTTTATGCGTTCGATCATTCTTCGGAAGATGGTACAGGATTCGTATGACGAGTAGCCTGCGCATTTAATGCATTTATAACAAAAATAAATGGATGAGACACATAAGGCTATTGTTGCCAGACTGCGGGTCTCGATGCAAATTAAAAATGTTTTGCATCGATTGTGGGAAGCATTAACACCGAACCTAATATTTTAGCTTGTAAAAAAGACGAGGCTCTGTTTATTTAAATTTTGTTCAATTTTTATTTCAACGTGTGCTTCGATAAAAAGATTTATGGAATCAATTTCCACGCAAGTAACTTTATAATTTCAATAATTGTAAAATGAAAAATATAAAATCAACGTAACAGTATTCTTGGATTTTTCCAATCTTTTACTGTTTCATATTTTACGAAACATTTCCACGAAAATAACGAGCAGTCTAATTGTTACGCCGTTTTGAACGTATTGAAATCATTCAAACATAAAATTCATTTCTGTGACACACGATGAGCTGTGAAAATTTTGTTTTCGCACAAAGTTCCGCAATCCGGTAGTAAAAAGTTTTATCGCGAGACGGTTTACACTGAAACAAAGAGAAATTGTTAAATTTGTAGTCGAGAAACGTGAACAGTACAGTTTCGTCCAGGTAGCTTCTATATTTCGAAACGCTGTGAAGAATTTTTAATCGAACGAAAGACAAATGATAGTTTAATGTCTCGTGCCTATTTATAAAGAGAGATTGGCCTCTCGGGTTCGAGGACTTCGCCTCATAGGGCAGTATATTGTTTAGACTAGTTCTAGTTACAATCTATTTTCTTTTCTGAAATAGTTAGGGGCAGGAAAAGAGAGGTTGAGTAGTTGTAGTAGCTGACGGGGTATATGTATACGGTGTTTCGAGTGGCCCAGAATAATAGGCTCCGTGAGAAATCGAATTTTCCATGCTGAAAAAGTCTCGCAAACGACAGTACACGCATTTATAGTGGTTTGTCTAACTTCGTAATTTTTCCGAATTTATGAAGAGAAATTCTCTTTGTGTGTAGAGACGTGTAACTTGAAAAGAAAAACGTTCTTTCACGGAGAAAATGACTATGTTCTGGAGGGGAATGTTCGCTTTCTCGCGGAGAAGAGGAATTGCTTATTGGTGGAGAAAATAGTAGCTCTCTCATGGAGAAAATAGTAGCTCTCTTATAGAGACAATAGTAGCTCTCTCCTGGAGAAAATAGTAGTCATCTTATGGAGACAAGAAATAGTCCAATAGTTCAATGATGAAAAATAGTGGCTGTCTCGTGGAGAAAAGTGTACCTGTTTCGTAGAGAAAAGAGTAGTCACCTCATGGGGGAAAGGAACAGCTCGTTTCTAGAGAAGAATACTATCATTTTAATGGAGAAAAGAGTGGTTACCTCGCGAGGAAAAGGATCGATACACTTATGTATAGAAGAGTAGTGTCTCTCTCGTAGAGAGAAAAGAAAAAAAAAAAGAAACATTGGCTTTCTCGCGGAGCCTACGGTACCCTAAATCCGTTTGTGTACAGTGTATCGTTAAGAAGCGAAACGCTTCCTCCGACGGGAAGTGTCCGGTCGGAAAATATTCGAAAATACAACGGTCCGCGTCGAATAGAAACGTTTCGCGTTGGTCGTGGATTGGTGGACGAGTAGTGTTTACGGTACACGAGCGGCGAGGACTCCGGGAAAGATGTTGGCACGGGAAACCGTGTCGCGCGTCGTTTCGACAGTCTTCGATTAGTCGAGATCTCGCGATATCTAGGTCCCGGATCGATCCGGACAACGCTGACCGGTTGGTGTTTAGAATTGGGAACGGGTTTCAAGTTTTGCACAGAAGAGGGGGGAGAGGGACGAGTTCCAATTGGAGAGGCTTGTCGGGGCCGGTCTCCCGAGTAAAAGAGAAGCCCGAAAAGTCCTCGACGCCCGGCGATCGTCAAGTTCTCACCCCGAAACATCGCTCGGAGGTCGTCGACGAGCGTTCGACAACGGCTATTGTCGTTTCCTCCTCGGTGCTCGACGATGTCGCTTAATTAAGCGATCTTTCGCGGGCTACGCGGCTACAATGGAGAGGGACAAGCGCCGACGAGGGTTTCCTAGAAACCGTCCGCGGGTGAAAAAGCCGCGTCGCGTTAACAATTCCCTGTTAAAACCGGCAGCTCGTATCCCACCGACACCTCCACGGAAAATTATTTTCAATTATCGGCGAGGCTCGCGGATATTCGCGGAGAGGCGTTTCTTCCACCCGCTTTCGGTTCGATTCTCACCCCCAAATCGCCCGGCTGTACGGATATTTCTGGGTTCGTTGATCGGCAGACCGAGGATTTTATGCGGAGAGAGAAAATAGTTTGGAGACACAGAAATAGCGTTGTATCGTTTCAAACCTGTTCAAATGATTGAAAAGTAAATGTTCGCGTTGCTTCTACATCTTGTAATTAATGCAGACAGTTTTTGTTTTCCATCAAAGCTCGCGATAACAATTTTTTTTTTTCAATTAGACCGAGGACCTTTATGCAGTTTCCCATTTTTATAGTCTTTTTAAAAAATAAATCTAGCGAAACATTTTTTTGCTGACTGGAAGATTCATTGTAGAAAACTTATTTTTATATTTTAACACCGAACCTACCGGGCTCTAAAAATGGCTGACACGCGTTGCTTTATAAAAATGAAATCATAGAATTTATACAGATTTCCTGTGACTTTTATTATAATACACTACTGTGCAAAAGAAAGAGAAGCAGCCGGTATAATTTTAATATATAATGACAAACAGTATCTTTATGTAGAAATTGTATTGTACAATGATCGATGTATTGCGTTTAAAGTATTAGATAATCCGCAATCGCACATATTCTCAGAACTATTCAATTAAACAGTGGAACTTACTGTGTTCTTATTTGATTTTTTACGCTTTTCTATTAAATATGTCCGGGTGCTTCTTTCTTTTGCAGTGTATGCGCTTAGATACAAAAATGCGTATAATCATGTCCGGTGAAAGCATCATTATAATTTCGATAATTGTACGATAAAACAAAAAAAAAATACTAGAAACCGGTCGTTCGACCGGTAGGTTTAGTGTTAATACTACCAATGCCTCCTTCCATTTTATAAAATTACCATAAATGCATAAAGATCCGTAGTCTAGTTTCAATGCTGGTCTTCATAAAGAAATATTAAGACAATTTCATAGTCGTGGAGTCCCTGAATATTGCGCTAAAGTGTATGAAATTAATTTGACTATCTATGAATGGGACTGTGAAACGCATTTGTCTCGCATAAAGGTCCACAGTGTACCGATCGGAAGTGAATTCTGGCCGAAAAGAATCGCGCCGAGCCGAGCCGAGCACAGGTTTGTAATCTGGTCTCTCTGTTTTCTTGAACTTTTTTTGCGCCTCTCTACCATTACCGGGTTAATCGCGATGTAGGCGCACAGTGTGGGCTGGATCGAAGATTTCAGTGACATTTTAGTATAACTTTTGAAC
This sequence comes from Lasioglossum leucozonium, assembly GCA_028454225.1. NCBI lineage: Eukaryota > Metazoa > Arthropoda > Insecta > Hymenoptera > Halictidae > Lasioglossum > Lasioglossum leucozonium. The sequence continues at coordinate 126,616 of CM052207.1, forward strand.
CACTAAAGATATCAAAGTGCAGTTTGGACAGAAAAATATTAAAAAATTCCCTCGTTTTAATAACGTATAAAATATTTTACAGTGATTTTTAAGTTATTTCATTTTTATTTATTTTAATTTTGCATCACAATAACCTGAAGAGATATTTAGGTGGCCTTACTTAAACGGACCACCCTGTATACCTGAAATTGTATCGTGTTTGGGCTCGTTTTAATCGTGGAAACGCGACGAATACGTCGACGAAAGTTCCGCTAAAATAAGAAATGTATGCTCGCGATATGGCAGTATCTTCGTGCTAGCCGTTCTCGAGTTCGTAACCGCTTCTCTAAATCCCCCCAGCACCGGTCCAAGGCTCGTCCCCGTTTCCATTTTTCTTCGGCGTTCCTTTAATCCGTCTCGCGAGAGAGCCTTGTTCCCGGGGATTCTTTGATCTGGCTCGGTCTCGACAATCGAACAAATTCACTTTGAACTTGTCGCGCTCGATTACAAACCGCGCGCGCTTGCTCGGTCGCGTCAGGATCGAGGGTGGAAAAGAAATTAAATGAAAAAAGAAAAAAGAAGAAAAATAAGAAAAGAAACAGAGACGAATAAATGTCTAAAAGAGGAGACTTCTCGCGGGGCTTTTGGCGGCGTCTCACGGGATTCTTCGCGATGGCGAGATCTAACGTCGGCTACGTACACACGCTGCTGTGGTTTACCTGCTACTGTGGGCGTGATATTTACGGCTGTTTTCGAAAAAATCGACAAAGAAACTCGTAATTACACTGTCAGCGAGGAGTCTCTCTATTCGCCGGCAGAGCAGGCCGGTGTATCTCAGTTACGATATACATACTATATCTCGCAGCGTTTCAATTAAGACGAAACACACGGACAAACATACAGTTCAGGGGTGGGCAACATCCCCTTAAAATAACACGTTTCGGACAGATTAGAATGGACAGAATTTATCTCGCTGGCCGGAAGTTTCTGCACCGGAGCGAATGCGTCGCCGGTCCGCGTTAACGTTGTTGCTTTTCCCACATTTTCACGATTGTTTCACCGCCGCGATTCGAGTATTCTGATTGGAACTCTTGGAACCGCTCTCTTCCGTTCGTGATTGGAAACGTTTTATTTAAATCGTTGGATTTGCCCACCGCTGCTTACATTACGCTTGTCTGCCCGCCCAGCGAACGTACTCCCGATTAATCGAATAGATTTCACCCGTCTAAACTCGATTCGCCTCGACTTTGATCGTTTCGCTGCGATTCGTGGGGAGTCTATCAACTTGAAAATTAACTGGGCCGCCGTTGTTTCGATCGTTTTAAATTCCGAGAACCGGCTGGACTCTTCTGTTTCTTCCAGAACCGGGGATTGGGATCGCCCGAAGATACAACCAACAGGGAATGGTTCGTATTCGGAGTCGCGCGATGACCGACCTTTGGCAGTTTGGTGTGGTAGAAACGTACGCGATACACGGTACAGTTAATATCAGGGAATAAAACCATTCGACACTTCGAATGCCGCGTCTTACAGAAACGGGAGACGGAATTGTTTGTCTAAATTTATAAATGAATTTTTCAGCAAAGCATTTTTCAGTAAAGAAGCGAATATCTATGAAAGAAACTTCTTTGAAAAGAGAACAGATATTTTATCGCTCGAGTGTAATAAAAGTTTCGTGGATCAGAGATTTTTATTCCCTGTGGAAAATTGGTGAATTTCTCCTCGAGCAAGTACGGCGCGCAGAAGCTTCGCGACGACAAGATGGCGGACCGCAGCGAAACGAAGAAAATGGCGGTCACGGCGTTCGCCGGGGCGGGCTTTCGAGGCAACACAAAGAACGGGCGAGAGGTGTGTTTGCTGAGACGATTACGCGCGATTACTTGTGCTTGTCTCTATAGTACTAATTATCGGTACGATTCGGGGAGAAATTAACTGAAATCAAGAGTAGGCGGGAGGTCGAATAGTGTCCTCTCATTATGGGCGCCCCTCGGTCCAGGGATCGTTCGACGATCCTTGTACGTGTGCCGTCTCTTGTTCACGCTAGAGATGGGCGTATAACAATCGTGTACAATATATCTCAGCTGTACATACTCGTAGAATATCTTTATGGTCTGTTTCTCGAAAAGAAACACCTGTTCGGTGCAGCTTAGAGCTGAAGACAAAATGGCTTTGTTTAATTTAGTCGTCGCGACTGCCATTAGTTACGGAGAAACTTCGGAAAGTTGAGGAGACCGTAAAACACTATAATAGTGGTACCTATTTCGAAAATCAAAGATATTATCACTAATGTTCAAAACAGATTTTAATGAATTTCTGTCGACTTTCTCTTTCGGTGCCTAACGTTAGGACGCAGGGCGCTCAGCGGCTCTCCTTTCGAGAAACAGGATAAAATGTATCAATAGAAAAAAAAAATATATATGTATAGAGATAGATGGATAGATAGATAGAGAAAGATAGAATTATATCTATATATATATATGTATATATATGTATATATATAGATATAGTGTCTCATAGTGTATTATAGTATAATATATATATATATATATATTTATAATATAGGTTTATAGTGTTGTATAGTTAGATTCGAGGGTGACTTACTGGTGGGTCTTTCGAGCACTCTTTTGCGAACCTGTGCTAGACATACCTCGTGGGGCACCTTTAAACAGAACGATCATTTATTATTTTGCTCGGTCGCTAGCTCGTTCGTCGTCTAACAGGGTTCGTCGCTTAGGGTTATATTTTTAATCGCTGATTTATTTTTCTGCCCCAAAAAGAAATCTCGGTATTTTTTTTTAACCCTCTTGCGACATTGTCAGAAAAGAAAGCAAAAAAAAAAAGAATCATGATGAACAAGAGAATGACAGAGAAGGATGGTTCAGAAGCGTCGATGATAACGAGATAGAAAGAGAGACAGATCGACAGACAGTAACATGAACCGAAACAGTGAACAGTGAACAATTCGCTAAACAAAGTTGTCGCTCGGCCCGCTGTCTCACTGACACACGAGGCGAGAATGTTTATATATATGTATATATATATCAGGCGACACCAACACGTACAACACGAAACTCAAAGCCGGTCCGATCGGCGCTTGATCTCGATCTTGATCTCGATCGACGCACACGTGGACTACAATGTGTTCTCGCCGGTCGACCAGCGACTTTTTGCATGCACAACGACGCATCGTCTCGCGTTCCGTCAAAAATTTCTGGCAAATCGACGATTTCCGATGCGCTCTTCGACACCGTCAACGAAGGGAAACGCGACGACGACAGACTACCAACCTAGACAGACTCAACTTTGACATTAAGCATCGATCTCATCGATCTATTTCCACGAACCAAAGGTTCCGCGTTTCTGTGTCAACCCTTCGCGTCCTGAATTATTCGTCTAACCCAGATCTAACCCCCGGATGGCGGAATTTTTTGACGATTCTCCGGCGGTCGTCGCTACACCGCGGATCTGTATGTAAAATGAAAACTCTCCGTGTGAATTGCGAGTAATCGTAGTTACACGAAAATCTATTTTCAGGATTCCTAAATTCATGCGACGATGGATTAGAAATGAACATTTGGTTGTTACAATAATTCAGTTTGAATTTGTACGTTTTAAAATTGATCTATGCTTATCTTTCGAGGATCAGCATCCAAGTCTCGCGTTTCTATAAATTCTCTGTTTAGAAGTATATGGTGCTTCGAAGTTTCTAGCTACGATCGATATATTTCTAGATATTCGATCGAGCGCGATTTGCCTCCCTTACATTCGAAGCCTACTTTCACCCCTTTCACTCGCACAATGGAAGATATTAAATACAATATATGTACTGTATATCAAGCATTTAATTAAACCGAACACATTATTAGAACACAGTCTTAAGTGGAATCGAAAGTATATCGATTGTTCTTACTACCTTCAGGACACGGAGGATCAATATTAAATTTTTAATGCAATATTCTTTTAATCGAATAACCACGAAATTAGTAGAAGCATCTTCAAGACTCGAAGGATCAAACCTAATATTTAAAGAGTAGTAAATTTTCACAGAAACGTCGATGCGACAACAATTTGTTGGTTTACAGTCTGTCGAATAGCCGGTAAGATCGGAATTTCGCGCGAAGTGTCCGTAAAGCGTGAAATTTGAAATTCACAGCTCGCGAGCATACAGGGCAGAGTTTTGCCAGTTGAAAAATTGAAGAGTTCTCGGTCGGACCGTTTTTTTTTATCTGGAATCGTTCCGAGGACATTTCCAGCAAGACCGAGCGATAAAACATCGGCTGCTCCGTCGGCCACAAATTCCCGAGGATCTCGATAAGAAAAGGAAACCGATGGCCGTTGGGGGACGGCATCGAGGGAAACCGAAATCGTCGATTCCGACCGCGAAAGAAGCCACGAACACCACATTAAGCTTCTCCCATGCCGCGACACGCTATAGACCATCGATGAGCTACTTACTGTTCTTCTTGTAGAGCAGGATCTCGAATTGATCGTGAATCTGGCCCTCGAGGCAGTCCTCGATCCTGGCGATCGTGTCTTTGTCCGTCAACTCCCCGTACATGAATCCGCAGCGGCAGGACTTTTGCATAACCTGACAGGATCATCAACAGAAATGTCAGAAACTGCTCCCACCGCGGCATGGGACCGTCGAACGAATCATCGATATTCGTTCTCGCGAGCATATACAGGGTGTCCAAAAAATGTCGGCGAACTTCGACAGGGTTGGTTTCTTAGGCCGTTTGAAGTCACTTTCTTCTTAAAGAGAATTTTCGCATCGGCTTTGTTAAGGAGTTTTTTAACGAAAAACACGGACCAATCGGAGCACGGCCACAGCGGACGGACTCTTGCTCCGATTGGTCCGCGTTTTTCGCGTAGAAGATTTTCGCAAAGGAAACAGTTACTTCGGATTACCTAAGGAACCACCCCTATGGAGGTTCGTCAACGTTTTTCGGACACCCCGTAGATCTCTCGACGATACTGGACAAATTTTTACTTTACCACCGGGTCTCGTTAAATGATTTTTTCATTCGACACCGCATCTCATTTTTCGCGACTATTAAAACAGATAGGTCGTTCAAAGATCTCGAGAAGATTCGTTATTTTGACACGGCTAGATCCCGTTAAATACTCGCTATTTGTTAATCGAGACACGAATTTCTTCTAGACGGTCAAAAATATTGGATTTTTCTAACTTTTGCGTTTTCCATCGGAATTAAAATTTCGAATTTTTTGACGATCACGTCTGACGATCGCGTGGGAAATTCTCATGGCTCTTTTTGATATACAGTTGAACATTCGATATTTGTTCCGGGAAGCTGTCACAGCAATTCTAAACCCGACTCAAAAGAAGGCAACGTTATCTCGCGATAAAAATGAATTCTTCAAGGTGCTGGTCCATCACGGGGCCGTAGACTTATTTTCCATGAAAATCCGCGGTCTCGTTTAATTCGCGAGATAAAGAGAGACGGAGAGAGAAAGATAGAGAGGGAGAGAGAGAGAGAGAAAAAGGGAGAGAGAGAGAGAGAGAAAGAGAGAGAGAGAGAGAGAGAGAGAGAGAGAGAGAGAGAGAGAGAAAGAAAGAGAGAGAGAGAGAGAGACAGACAGACAGACAGAAAGAGATAAAGAGAGAATAAAGGTTTCCCGCGGAACAAGAATTACCTCGGCACGATTATAGCCAGAGATTTTGCAAAAGCTTTCGTTGCAATAGACAATAGGGAAGTCGACGATCTGAGCGTTCGCCAGGAGAAAACTGCTGTCAGCTGTGAACAGAAGAGAAAAAAAGAGCATCGGGTTAGTCGGAATTATTTCTGCTTGTCCGTCGTTCTAAGCGGTCGCTCGCTGGAAAAAAGAATAAAGAAAGATTGATCGCGTTCCCGTGGCGTTTTAATCTTCGGATGACAGATCATTGAAATCACGGTGCCGAAATCATCCTGGCGGACGATTTTCATGCGTTCGGAATCAAACAATCCTTTATACTTTTCAATTAACGAATAGCCGCCTTAATCGATCCGCTCTTTCGAGGCTGCCTTTTGATCAATCTTTCTTCTACCGAGCAGCAGATTTATTAATATTTCACTTAACTTCGATATTATCGTCGTAGAATAAATTCACGTATTATCCACCGGCGACTATATCGAAATCTTTTGAAGATTTTAATCAGAAAAATGCCAGGAATAAGTTGGCGAAAGTTCCATAAAAATATAATTAAAAATAAAAATGTTTTGTAATTGGATCGGTAGCGGTTTCCTGGGCTCGCACTGTCGAGCTTGTGGATCCCTCGTGGGACCGATGCCCGTAGGTATCGATAATATGCCGTGAAAACTGTGAAGACCCTAAAAACCTTTTTTTCTGGCATGCACAGCAGGGGACTAGGCTGGTGCCCAAGATGTATGGCCCGTGCGCTAGCTCGGAAAAATATCGTGTCCGCAAGCTTCAGAATGTTCGGTTAAAGACAGTAGAGGCAGCACCCGGGTAGCTATACCGATTTCTAACCGTCTGAACTCCAACTACGCGCAATCCCAAGCAGATTTTTCGATCGTCGGGTCATCGGGACAGGGCAGAGAAAAATCGTTCTTGAGAGTCGACTAGGGGCGGCAGCAGGGTTAATAAGCCGCTGTTTACTCCGATAGGCAGCGCAAACGTGGGCATCGATCGAGTATCCAACCGTTCGTGCAGCGGCGGCTGGTTTTTCCACATGTTTGCCAAAAACTGGATGGTGTTTTGCTCGAGGCGGTCTCCGTTCCGCTGTTTATTTCACCGGGGCGCGGTGCACGGTGACGTTTAATAATAAAACTGTTGATCCGGAGGCCTCCGATTCTCAGGAAACACACGGTAGAACCCGAACGAACAGGTATTAATATTTTTCTGGCGCGGCAGCCGAGGAGCTCGCCGCTTGCTCTAGCTATTGGAAAAAACCGGATCGATCGCGCCGGCTATTTCTCGTCGGCTAATACCGGACTCCTTGTCAATAAATTTGTTTATTTGCCCGGGCCTCTACACGCGCTGTTGCTCGGACGACGCTAAAATGCCGAACATTGCGGCAATGGAAACACAGTTCGTGCGGTTGATTTTTATCCGCGGTGGCCGTGCGAGCATTAAAGCGAAGGCTCTGAGAGAAATAAAAGTTGGAACGAGCAGAAATGAAACAGAAGGGAAGAGAATGCGAGTTTACGATTGCGAGCGGGAAGCCTGGCGACAGAAGGTTCCTCCGGTTCTGTCGACATTTGCCATTTCCGAACAGCTCGTGTCTCGACGATAACGATAATACGCGGGTACAAACGGGTTAAGCTCGGTCCCCAGCGTCGTCGTCGCCGTCGTCGTGCACGCCACAGAGGCGAGGGCTTCGTCTTTCGAGCACGAGCACTCCTTTGACCCGGTCTCGTCCCGAGAAACGGGTCAAGGCTACGCACCTCCGATTTACGAGGCTCGCAGGCTGATTCGCCGACTCGGCAGACCACCATTCTCTCCACCCTAGAAATCATCCACGCGATCGTCCCGCTTTCTCCCGGAGCCATAAATCCGGCTCCTGCAACGATTTACTACCGAAAGATTCCGATCTCTCGGAAGCTGGATCGTGGATCCTTCGCAGGCACTTCGATTTGCAACTTTCAATTTAATACGATCAACAAATCGATGGCCAACAACAATTTCAATGATGAACAACAACAAATCATTCCTAGCGACATTATCTAATCGGTTTAATATGTTGCTTGTTTATAAAAACCAGATAAATTTAAAAAAATTATGATTATTACTCGTATCTGATACGACTCTAAGGTATATCAACAGATAAATGTAGTAAAATCGTCCATTTCTAATTTTGTTCAGCTAGATAGGCGATCCGTCGCACTGTGCGTCGCGTCGGTCGCGAACCGGCACGCGGCTTGTCCCGCACAGTCTAAACCGGAGGGGCGGACGGGCTTGCGAGGAGGATCGGGTCGATAGAAGGCGCGGGAACAACGGAGGTAGCAACAGGGAGGCACTTTTGATCGAGTGTCCTCTCGAAGCCGCGGCTCTTGGTCTCGATAGGCAGCGAACGGTGCGTCCTCGAGCGTGGCCAAGCTTCTCGGTGTGTTCCCTCGACGGGCCTATGCAACAGGAGCCGCGCGAGACCAAGGGAACGGCGCGGTGGCGCGGCGCGGCGGTGGTTCGGGAACCTCTCGAGGAGGCTGCCAACCGAGGCTGTTTCGGCCAAATTTGTCAATTAGACGAAGACGGGGATATACGATCGCCGTCCGAGCTGGCTTCCGACGGCTTACGGTCTCCGTGGACGCATGCCGACAAACTGATTCTAACGCAACCACTGTAACTGCGATCGGTGTCTCGCGGATTAGGCGATCCACCGGTACAAATCCTTCCGAGATGCTCCTCCTTTGTCTTCCCACCTATAGATTTCTTCTTTGTTTGCTCGTTTGCTCGAAAAATTCGAACTACCATTACACCAGTGAATTAGGTATTGGCTCTACCTCGCAGGTAGACTTGTTCTTCCTGAAAGGGTTGCTGTTATCCTTCGCGAGAAAACAGGTTTTTTTCTACACGAAGCAGATGCTACTTTTCCGTTTAAGCTACTCCCCTCGAAAGAGCTACTTTTGTCTGGATGGAGGTTATTCTTCCTCCTTAAGAAAACTACTGGAAACGAGGCCTACCATTTTACGTCACGACGAACGCTATCCTGCTTCTTCGCGAGACAGTCACCTTTATTTCCATGCGAAAGAGCTACTCTTCTCGAAAGAGCTACAACTAGAATAGAGGTTCGGAGGTTCTTCTCTCTTTCTCGCACAAGAGACTATTATTTTCCTCTACTAAAACCAGTGAATCGAATTCGATAAGAAAGTTTGCTGCAACGATCTGTCAGCAATCAGACATATCGTATAAAGCAACCTATTAAGTATAAATACTCCGATCGACATGTTTCACCGCGGAAGATCCATCCGGGCTATACATCGTATACATCCGAAGCGAGGAAGTGTAAATGCGCCTTTAGGATCCAGCAAGCGGAAGGAATGGTCGAGAGAACCGTACAGAGAGTCCGAACAAGTGGCGGCTCCCGGCTTTCGTGCTGATCTTGCCAGTCGGCTCTGCCAACAGGATAAGAAGGATGCCGAGGAAATTGAACATTAATATTCCCGAGGCCGGGGCTCTGCCAAATTGGGCTGGTAGAATGGCCTGGCAAGCTGACGACGATAAAGGGAACAGCTAGGGAACTATCGCGTCGGCCAGGTTGTCCTGCGCTAATCCGGTGGAGATTAAAGCGCGGCAGGTCGCTTTCGCCGAACTTAATCATCGATTAAAAATTCTGTCTCTTGGAAGTCCCTCGGGCACGGATCCGCGGGCTTTTTGATGCGTTTATCGAGGCGGATCCGATTCGGCGGAGCGGAGTGGCTCTTGAATATGGATGAGGCCAGGCCCGGCCCGAAAACATCCGGAACCCGGCCCGAATCGCGATAAACCGAACCTGCTTCGAGATCCACTTTCCGCCGGTTCTCGAACTGTTCTACCGCGTTGCACAATTTCACATTTTGCAACTTGTTTTCGGATCGCATCGAGTGTTCTAAAAAATCGTTTCTACCGAAATCGAGCGACGAACGCGAGAGTCTTGATCGGGAAGAGAGCTTGTCGATGGTAACGCTAGAACTACCGAGTCCCAAAAAAGGCTTAGTTTATTTTTTATTTGTGAAGATTGGAGTTGTCATTCTTCGACACGTGGTAGTACAATTGTAAAAAAAATTGGTAATCGGAAAAAGACAATCTTTCTTTTTGGTTGAAACGACTTGTTTCGGATTCCTTCTAAAATTATTGAAAATATAAAAGTGTTTTCGGAATTTCCCAATACTCTTCGTTTCCCAAGCATATATTATAATAAAAATCATATAAATTCTGAGCGGATCGAATCTTGTTATTATAAAGCAACATACATTAGTCGTGTTGCGCGCTCGATGATTTTAGCGTTGAATGGTATTAACATGTTCGCCAGCACCGTCACAAATCTGCGAGGTCCACAACTCCTGCACTCGGAGATAGTCAAATTAGTTCAGAATCCACTTGGTTGTCGGGAGTCATAGCGCTCAGCGTAATGGTCAGAGATAGCATAATATTCATCTTTATGCAAAATAAAAATATTCTACCTGAATCGCCACAGACCCGGGTGAAATAGGAATATTTATTTTCTATCGTGATGTGTAATAGATTGAAAGCAATATTACATTATTCTGCCAATGCTTTTACCGTTTTAAATAACAATTATTCATTTTTGTCATAAATTTCTCAAAAATGTAAATATTTCAACAATGTTCGCTGAGCAACGAAAAACGCCGATTAATTCCAACAAATAAATCCCGATCGTTTACCCGAAATAAGAGATCTCTACACGCGATTGCAAGACGGTAGAATGCACTTTTACGATTCAAGCAGAAATTGAGTGTCGTAAATCGCCGGAAGACGGTCCCCCGCGTCCGCTTTCGAGCAGAATCGGTAGAAACAAACCGTGTCAGACATCCGGCAACTCCAACTTCCGGTGCGATCGGTCTCTTAACGCTTTCTGGTCGCTGGAGGAGGGAGGGTCGTCGGAACGGAAGTCGTAGAAACTTTTGCGGTAATTGGATCGCACGTCGATCGCGAAATATCGCGAGTTTCCGACTGGTGGACGGATTTCCGAGCGTTATCGGCCGGCAGCAATTTTTCCGGCGACGGATCAGCGTTCTTTTGCTTCCGCTCGACGGCCGCGAACGATTGTCGGGCGCAACGTTCTCCCGTTGATCGAGTTTCCCTCGAATTTTCCTCGGCGTGGCGGGAGCGATTCGGCTACCGATAACGTCGCCTCGACTACGAATCCAATTCTCTGGCCCGAAACTGTGGCACGGTGTAACACGCTCTTTTGTAACACTCTTTCCTTCTGGAACAGTCCACGCATCCAGAGTTCAAGGGTTTGTAGCAAAACCAGTTTTCATTGTCTAAACACCATTTAAATCGACATGATTTAACACCGTTTAAATCGACATCTTTTAACATCATTTAAACCGACATCTTTTAACATCTTTAAGCTTCGAGTCTCTATGCAACATAAAAATTGCCCCAGTCAATTCACACCGACAAATTTTTTGTGCGCAGTTTCCCTTGTTGTTCAGAGAATTTCGGTTCGCAGCTTCCTGTTGGTATTTTCGAGGAGGCGTAATTTCACGTCGACGACCGTGCAATTTGCTGCTGCGAGGATCCGCACTTTCTCCATAGAGTTAGCATTACAGCAACAAGAGAGAGAGAGAGAGAGAGAGAGAGAGAGAGAGAGAGAGAGAGAGAGAGAGAGAGAGAGTGCAAGAACCGGGAACAATGGCGGAACTCGCGGCGACGAGACGTTTCCGGGCAACTTGGCGGACCGAGGACCCGCGGAAATTCCTGTATCTCATTAGCAAGGTAATCTAACGGTGACGCGCGGCCCGCCAAGTTAAATAACAGGATAATCGGATCAGGCGAAATTGAATAAAATTTCGCGTAACCGGTGGCCACCGCGAAAACTTTTTCGCAGGCCGAAGAACCCTCGGATCCTATTAATTCTCTGTTGGGACCCGACAAGAACCCGTCCCGCCAGATCCAAAGAAGCTGCGACTCCGGGCCGATAAATTCGCAGTCGGGACACCGCTGGTTCGGTCTCGGTTAATCCCGACTTGGAAAACTTTCTAATCCCGCTCGAAATTAAGACCGGGAACAGTAACACTGTCTCCGAACTCGCATTCCCCGACTATCCGCACCTCTTTCGCCACCAATTTGGATTGCGAGGTTACGTCGCATGCTGGAAACCGAGCTAACCGGGGGAGACGTCCCGTCCGAAAACTTCCGGTCGTGGGAGAACTTTCCTCGACGTTCGATTATGCTCCAGTTTACTGTACGCAAGCTTACCAGTAAGATAAGTATTTCAAGGCTATATCGAACCTTACTGATTAAAACAAAAAAAAAATCGACCCGATCGGACAAGTAGTCTTCGCAATAAAAATTCTCAAATATGAAAATCCCAAGGCTTGTGAAATCGTCCCTCGCATCGGAGACGATACCTACTTTGTTTATACGTCTCAGAGTGAACAAATAAAATTACCGATATTACAAATATTCCTATCATAAATTCAATCTTGCCGGTTAAAATAGAGAAAGATTCGGCCGAATCGGATGAACGGTCTCCTCTACAAAAATTCTGAAGTGTGTCCTGTCCGCGCGGGTCTGTTAATTATTATTAATTATTTATTTATTTTTGGAGCACGATTCCCCGACGGCGTCCACGTACGGTCGTGGAGTAAGAAGGCCACCTTGAAAACGAGCGTTGACTATGCTCCGCGGGGGGAAGGTCGGGCCGGCTTTAGTAACGTTATATTTATCGGCAGGCGTAATCGATAGTTCGTCTCCCAGGTAAACAGTGTGGGTGTAATCGTTATTTCGGGGGCAGTAGCGCGTCGTTGCATGCCCGTACTTGAATCGCTTACGGCTCCGAGAACGAACCTTGGTCCCGTGATCGCTCGTCGATGGAGTACACGCGTGTCAAACCGCGGTCGCGAAAAATATCCATGCGTCTCCTTCTTGCGCATCGATGCGCGAATACTATAGCGATAGGATCCCCATCGCAGCTACCGAAGTTTCTCATGGAAATGAAGCACGCGTCGCACCCGGACGCTTGCACGGCTTCGCTGCAGGCTCAATAGTAATAAAATCAAAATATTAACAGTATTGTACGGTTTCGTGGTCGCTCCGGACCGTTTCATTTAAATAGCGAAACTAAGCAACGAAAGGAAATTTTAAATTATTTAAATTATTCGATTCACAATAATATAATATGTGTCTTTCTAAATTCTTATAATGTTTTTACTATTTTAAATTACATTTAATGAAACTCCCATTTATTATAATACCTGTCCGTTCCCACGCGAGCTTCTTTACAATTGGAATGATTGTCGAATAGAAATCAGGTAAATCCAGCGTTAATTAAGAAAATTATTTACACTGACTTATTTGGAGTAGAGGGTTCGGTAGACTATTGTCGGAAGCGTTATAGAATTATACGTTCCGTGGATGAACTAGGAACTTCTGTCGGTCGAGGAAGCCGCTAATTAGTAATTAAGAGTGTTCTTCACCGGTGGATCTGAGAGAAGCGATGCAATTTCGCTGCTCGAAGAAAATCGAATTGCTCGCAGCGCCGTCCACAAGCATTATTTGCGCGGGTCAAATTAAATGCTAACGATATCGAATCATCGTATCGGTCTTGATCGAATAAAGTTGTCCCCGATCATCGTACCGGAGAAAGCCTCGCTCTCGCAGTATTCTTTTGTTCGTTTCATTTCTCGGACTTCCGGAACCAATCGATTCTGTCGCCTTTAAAGCGAGTCTCGCATTTCCCCTTTGCCAACCTTGCTCACTTCTCGCTCCTTTCTCGGCTTCTCGATTTCATAGTCACACCTCGATCTCTCTCTCTCTCTCTCTCTCTCTCTCTCTCTCTCTCTCTCTCTCTCTGTCTGTCTAGCGTCTTCTTTTCTGTTCCTTTTCGGAACTGTTCACTTTGTCGCGCGGCGGAATTGAAAATTCGAAACGTCCAATGAAATTCGTGAGATCGAATATTCTAGCTTTATGCCACTGGAGAAAATTATTCGTTTGCCGTGTATTCTCCAACAATAACCGATGGAATACAATAGTACGGTATTGAAAGATCCTTTGAAAAACTTCCGAAAGCGACAACCCTCAGATTTTGCTGAAATTTTTGCCAAAGCTTATCCTTGATTAGAGAAGAAAGTCCCTAAAAGGATTTTTGGCGAGAAAGCCACGTTTGCCCCATAGCCCCCTTCAAAGTTTTGACAGTTCTTACTAAATATTATCGAAAATATTCATTTTAGAGAAAAACGTTTCAATCAAAAAATGAAAGCTTAAAGACAAACAATTCCCGAATATTTTAACAACGGTATACAAGTACCGTAGCGTCCTTCGTCGGCAGTTCCCGTGTGCCATTGGTCCGTAATCGACCGGCCAATGGGATTAAAGCGAGAAGATTCAAGGTTCGAGAAGCTGTTCAGCGATTGTGGTAAAGTCCGCGCACGAACAAAGAGAGCACCGATTTAACAAGCTGTTATTACAGAAACGGTAAATGTAATTGCCGTTATTTGTTGCGAAATGAAATTCTCCAGTTTATCGAGCGGGCCGATCTTTTTCGAGCTAGTCCAGCGTGACGCACGCGATCGAGTTCGCAAAAGAAATAGAGAGAGAGAGAGAGAGAGAAAGATTCGATTTTATCGATTGTACTAGCAGCCCAGCAGCACACAGAGAGTAGAGAACGTAAAGGAACGGTCGCACGCACGTACCGCCTGCTATTTAATGGACTTTTCTACTTAGAAGCCAACGAAGTGCTCGTACCGATCGTCGAACATCTTTCCCCTTTCACATGAAAACGCCTAATCCACCCTTGGACGCCAGCGCCGCGTGATTTCTGCTTGGATCTAGCCGAAGTAAACAACCGAAAGCTGTGACCGATCCCTCGATCGATCTTACCCCGACTGTCCGTTGTTATTTTCGAGTTTAATTTATAGGGTAAATTTAAAAATTGAAGGGATACTGATAAGAAATACCATTATTTTATAAAGTGATAGTAGTAACTTGTTTGATGCGATAAAAACAATATGTAGTAAAAAAAATGAGGGAGCTTTTCTCGAGAAAATGTTATTGAACTGAAATTTTAGGGGGGGGGGGTGAGAATCGTTCTTTGACAATCATTTTCTTCGTATTTTAACAGATAGATTATTTCAACTGCCAAGGCCGTTGTTGAAGTAAGTGCTGCCAGCGAACGTGTTAACCCCTTGCCCAACATTTTCTTTCGCGGTAATTGCAAACCTTGAGGAAAGAGTCGTGCATGTTCGCTTTTGAGTAAAATTGCACTTCTGAAAGTTTCGTACACTTTTAGACGACTGCTACACGATTTTTCGTACCTACGCTTATACGGCAATAATGTTCATTAGGATATTCTTCCAATAGCTAAATGTCAGCACCACTGACACGAATGATTGTATGTAGACTGCGCCTAGACAGCACAAAGACGTCTTCAAGACGTCTGTTGCTGTCGTCCGAACGTCTTCCGAACGTCTTCCGAACGGCTTATCTTACGAAACTGTACGTCTTTAAGACGTCTCGCAAAAGATGTCTTTAAGACGTTTTCTATACGATAAAAAAAAAACGCGCTGACCCAACCGCACCGATGGTAACATGGTTTATGCTTAATACAGAGATCGTTTCATTGTTTTTGCTCAATAAGTCGGAAATATTGTGTCGGTATCATTATATTCCAAAAAGAGTCGGACGCAAGTAGAAGCAATCTCGGAAAGTCAGACGCAAGTAGACCCGGTTGATCGACGAGTTGTCTGATCGATATAGACCCACTCTACTAGTTGCTGGCGCAGTCTACGCGTACAATGTAACGGAACTGTCAGCGACGTCGACTGTAGTTATCTATTAAAAGATTCACCGGGTACGTCTGACCAGCGCGAATCTGTTCCACTTGCGACGCATCGAGTCGTCGCGTCGGAAATACGGGCACGCACAAGCCTTCGGATTGCAGCGATAAACACGTTGCGTTTAATTAGTGTTCGTTTTACGCGTCTACGTTCCTCGGCAGCTTATTGGCCGACCCTCTGCTTAATTATGAACGGACTGCGGATATATTTACGCGGCCGCGACACGCTCGAGCTACGTAAGGCGCAATTAAACGTGTTCGGTTTGATAAATATTAATGAAACGGCCGCTTTGTTTCAACCCCGTGGACCGGAGCACGACCGGAATACATTTCGTTCCTAACCCAGATACGTCCAAATTTTTTATCACCTCGAAATATTAATCGTTTTTCGCGTTCGTAGTTCGCGCGGAACTCTCTCGGTAATTGCCTCGCGAATTATCCTCACCGGAGGGTTGTCGGCGAGTAGGTTAATTTTCCGACGAAATGGTAGGGGGACGACTATGTTTGCCCGGGCGTCTACGCGAAATCGTTTAGGGTTTCATTACGCACCCGACGCGACTCGAGACGAGGCGAGGCGAGGCGAGGCGACGCGAGGCGAGCGTGCTCGCTCGAGTAAGGTCAGCCCGTGTTTCAGCTGCTTAATCTTGATTCGCACGCGAGTTTTCAGCCGCGACCGAAGCCGGATCGCTGGGTCAAGGTGCAGCCGATGCAGTTGCAGTTGCACGCACTCCCACCGTCACGGCTACGCTCTTGTCGCACCTGTCGCAACGCGGACCAACGGATCTCGTGTCAGGACACTTCCCTGACTTTCGAGCCTGCTATCGATCCCTCGCGAATCAGAGCAATCGAGCATTTCATCGTGTCCGCCTTATTCCTAAGGACATATTCTGCTCTACGCTATCCTTATCACTGGACGACATGGATATAGAGAGACGTATAGGGTGAGACGTCTACCGTTTGCGCCTCAAATATCTTTGTTGTTTTCAAAGATACGTCAAATGTCTGAAGACAAGGTGAATGGTCCGACACGAGGCCCACACGATGCCATAAAAATATTTATTTTTGTTAATTCTTATTTTAGAAATCTGAAAGTCATCGTAATTTTTTTGAACGGGGTCACCCATTTTTTTAGTGAATATAATTTCTCAAGGTCACGGACAATGCGTTTAACAGGGGGTGGTCCCGTTTAATAAAGAAAGAAAGAAAGAAAATAACATAGAAACAAATATTTTTATACCATCGTACGAGCGCCATTGACGTATCTTTGAAAGCAACAAAAATATTTGAGGTGCAAACGTTAGGTGACTCACCCTGTATATTATATGTATACAATTCATAAATATAATTGTTATTATTACGTTAAATTAAACTTAAAAAAAAAATAAAAATATACATGGTAATTATAAATATGCGGTTGATGTTAACAAAACTTATTCGTCAAACTTTCATTTTTTTTTTAGCCATCGAAGCCTGTTTCGAGATTTCTCGTTCACTGGTTTCGACTAATTGACGCTCTACTTTACCTGAAAAAATTGTTTTTCAGCGATATGTTAAATTTTTATTTTCGGGGCCACTGTGATCAATACTAATTGTAAGAAATTGTGATGAAACGAAGAAGAAGATGATTTCTTTCCCCCTTACGGAATAAAAGAGAGAGAGAGAGAGTGAGAGAGAAAGAGGAGACCCGTGCAAGTCGCGGGCTTGTCACCGGAATTCGAGCGGCCGGATCAGCCTTGGGGCGAGTTTCCATCGCGACACGCGATCCACGCTCGTTTCGCCGACAAATCGTGCCCGTAATCGGTGCAGTTTCGCTTTTCGTTCGGCCGATAAAATCCCGGCTGCCCCGGGAGTCGAGGAACGAAAACAAAAATGAACACACGCGCCCTCCGGTCGAGCCGTCGTCGTCGTCGTCGTCGTCGTCGTCTGTCGTCTCACGCGCGCCCCCGAGCACACACCGATACACGGAATTCGTGACGGTTCCTCGGGATAGAGATCGACGATCACGTGATCGGGACACGAAACAGCCTCGGGGAAATTTCTCTTTCGACCGATCGTCGTGAGTCGCCGGAATCCTGGCCGAAAATAATCCAAGTTTCACACTGCAAATTAACCCGTAGGCAGACGAAATTCTACCATTCGAAATTCAAAGTATTATTGTGTTTACCCACAGACGTAAAATAATTATTTAATCGGTATTTATGGGTTGAAAATATTGCCATAATGCCTTTGAACGGTTTACATATTTTCTGTTTTCCGTTCGACCGACCCAATTTTATCATAAATGCATGAAATCCGCGGTATAATGATCACAGTCTCGCGTGTGCGCAGTCCTGTGCAAATTATGACGAATGTAACAGTTATTTCATATATAGAAAAAATTTTTTATCAAACAGATAACGGACAATACTGTTTTATCCATCGTATTTCATTTGCATCGAAGATTGAAAATTGATCATCGGACAAACCGAGGCAGTGCGATCTCAGCCTGAACTCGGCCCTAGAATTGTTAATAATTTCCCGCGTTGCAGGACGAGGTGAACTTTCTCATTTTTTGAGAAATTGAAACAGGCCACCGCCTTTAATTAAACCACTTTCTCCGCCGAAAGGGCCGAGAAATAATAGCAGACATAATTGAACAGAAATAACGAGTTAACTCGTCGTCCCCGGTGAACGAGTTAAGAAATCCTCCTGAGGGTATAATTTAGACGATACCGTGCAGCGATTCTCTCTCTCTCTCTCTCTCTCTCTCTCTCTCTCTCTCTCTCTCTCTCTCTCTCTCTATCTATCTATCTATCTATCTATCTATCTTTTTCTTCGAAGAGAACGCAAGAATTTTTCTCCTTGAACTTTTCAAGGGTTGCTCGGCGAGTCGCGCGTATTTTCACGTCTGGAAGTTCGACGCCGTGTCGAATCGGGAAGCTCCCCTTTATTTAAATCGACCGAGGAATAATCGGCGTTAATTAATTCCCTCGCAATTAGCCCTCGCCCCGGTTTCGAGTTTCGGGCCCGGAACCGGGGTGGAGGGGGTGGGGGGTGGGCGGGGGAATAGATTGAAATAAACAATGCCTTTGCGATCGAGCTGCGCCGGAAATCGGCAAAGAGAGCTCCCCCTTTGTTCGCCTTAACTCGCGTTATTAATTCACCGTCGTCGTTTTCTTTCTCCTTTAATTCGCCCCGGTACAAAGAAATTCGAGGATCAACGCAACTGTACCTGCGCCGGTGCTGTACTTGTCGGAAATCTTTCCCTATTGTCCGTATTCGTAAATGTCCGAATGTGTTTCACGTCAATGTAAAATGATTCCTACAGGGTGTCCCAAAAATATTGTTCACAATCTACGTTCCCGCGAATAGTTAATAATAACGGTCTAACTATGAATGATCCTAAACATAGTGGATTATGCATATAGTTGTATAGAAGGGACCGAGAGAAAGTTGAACGGAGAGCCTATTAAAAAGTTGTCTCTTATTTCCACCGAAATCGATCGGCGACACCTTGATAAGGGGTTGAACTGACCCCGGAGGCGGACTAGAAGATGTAAATAAATTTTCCCCAACAACGAGGGTGACTCGAAAGTTGCGCGAACTATAGGAGCGAGTTGTTGCGGGGTTGTTTCGGTATTTTGACGTTTACGGTTGACTGTGCACGGCCGATCCCCTTTCTTCTCTTATTCCTGTCCCCCTTTCGGATCTTCCGTCGATCGCATACCCTCTCCAGCGCCAAAAATAGTCGCAGCTTTACAGAAAATTTATGTCAAGTCGAGGGATGATCGCGACGACGCTGCCAACGGGGTGATGACATCGACGAGCTATTGTCTGCCCTTCTTTTCCCGTCTTTTCACCCCTGTATCTTCTCCCCGCCGGCCCTCCTCTCACCCCCCACTGCGTCCTCTCGCATTACCGTCTTTCATGCTGTCGACTTATACCACCATTGTCGTCTCTTCCGCGACGAATATCTTTCGCTTCCGGCGCTGACTTATTTTTTTCGGCAGGGGATGACCACCCCTCCTTAACACGTACAAGGAAACCTTTTAGAACATTTATATCCCTTTTCACAAGTTTCGTTCCGTCTTTTTCATTCTGACACTTTGAAAATTTAATCAGAATCACAATCGAAGCTGCGATTATTCCATCTAGGGGTTGGTCTTTACTTGCCAGATAACAGAAAGACGTCTTTTAACACGTCTTAAATACGTCTTTTTAGGACGTAACATTTTCACACCTAGAATGGACGTCTTTAAAACGTCGTGTATAATCTGGATTCTCACAGCGGAAGTATTAAACTGAAACTTTAAAGCCTGTGTTTGCATAAAATAAGATTTCTAAACCTGCAGGCATAAATATCTTTTACAATTCCAAAGTACGACTACTAATAAATTGTCCAAAAACTGAGGAACTGTCGGATAATTGACAATGCCGTGAACATCGCAGAGATAGTTCTCCTCGTGTACAAGGCGAAGGTGTAGGTGGATTACGTAATCCGGTCGTGTGTCCGTCAAAATTATCGTCGGACCGATCGATGCCGACTTATCTCGAGGCACTCGGTAAAGGTCGAGTCGTCGATTAGCTGTGATCCACGGTCGATCCGCGATTACGGATCGGACAGGAGAACGATCTTGCCGAGAGCCCTCGCAGTGTTTCCTGTCAGCGAACGGGGCGTTTCAAATGCTCGAATATTCTTGGTTTCACGTTTCGACTCGTGTGTTTCAATTTCGACTGTTCACTTTACTCGAATCTTCTGACTCCCAGAATTAAATGTAACATGTAGAGGCCTTGACCGATTCCGAGCTATTTCAATTCTAATTTTCTAACCCCTAAATTCACAGGCCTAAACCTCCAATCTGATCTTGGAGGTGTTCACCGCAACGATTGAGCGTGACAAAGGAATATTTGCCTTTTTAATACTTAATACTACTTTAAAAATGAAAATCAAAAATCTGGAACAAACAATGGAGTAAATTGACTTGCACCAGTTTCGCATTAACGAGCACAATTAATCGAGAGCCTGCAGTACAGTCGTTTCTGCAGGTTCCGGGTATCTGGCGTTCCCGGATGGGCACGTAGGACGCAGAATGCAGATGCACCGAGAAATATTTCGCAGTGGCGCGCACACACGCGTACCCATTCGTCAGATAATGGTGAACGATCGAACGGAGAACGATAAACGAAACGGTGACTCATTGTCCGACCCGGAGAATTGGCCGGAATTTAATAGACTTTCGACGCGCGGCTCGCCGGCATTGTACATCCTCTCTCTATTCCCTTTCCTCTTGTCTCTCTCTCTCTCTCTCTCTCTCTCTCTCTCTCTCTATCTCTGCAACCAATCCCCAACCAGCGCCGCGCCGGCCGCGGGCCCGATCATTGAAAATTGCCGATATTCACCGATGAATACAGAATACGGAACGATCCCGTGAATGACAACGAGATAACCGAATCGACGACGGTATCTCCGTTATTAGGAGGCCGACGAATCCCCGGAATAATGGCCACGCGACCGTACACCTATGCACACCTACACGCGCGAAGTTCGACGATTAATTTCGAATGCGCTCTACGTTTTCGCCCGGATGTCGAGAACATAGACGACTATAATTTTACGGGAAATATTTGCGCAGATCGTTCCGTTAATATGCAAACAATTTGCGCGCTTCGCGAATGTTCAATTGATTGTTAGGTTGAAACGAATTTCGCATAAATCCGCTGTCTACCGATCACGTTCGCGTAAGAGGTAAATCGTTCGTCTATGCAAATAAATAAATTTCCCGTGTCCCCGTTCCGAGGAAGGAAAGTTTCGCTGATCGACTCGAACGACCACCGCTGATGGAGCAAACGAGAAAAAGAAGGAAAGAAATTATCGCACGTCTCGTTGGAAAAACAGCTCGCTCCGGGAGCGGTTAACGAATAGGATTCGCGTCGAATAGGAGAAGTCGGTCGACGCCTGGCCATTTATCAGAAGAGAATAATTGACGCCGACGCGACAGCTCGCGGGAGAAGCGTCTTCGGTTATCCTGAACGCATCCTCTCGCGGTTGCAGTTTGTCAGTGTCCAGGGACCCGTCAAAAACTCTGACGAGCCATCCCCTTTACTCGAAAGCTTCCCCTCGAACGCGCCCTTTCATCTATTCGATGATAAAATCGTCTGTATAAATTCCGTGGTACCGAAGTTGTACGAACACTTATTTCTGTTCTCGATCACTTTATACGGGCGGAAACAACGCGTCAGTATTTTTAAATTATTTTTTAGTTCAAAAGGTCTGCAATCATTTTTAAGTATTTATCATCAGTAATTTTCAAGTACTGTATCCCGATAATAGAAGCTCGGTATTAACATTCGCAAATACATTTTTCGATTAACACTCCGAGACGGCGCAGTCTGGGTCTATCTCGACCCAGAGTATCCAACTCGTCATTTAATATTCAACAAATGAATGAAACGCATTATTATAAACAAGATAGAAAAACGAATATCACCAAAAATATGTTTATAAAAATTGAGAAGCACAGCAGTAACTAGTCTTAAAAATCATAAATAATAAAATTGTAAAAATAGACCGGCATTGGAGAGTTAACATCGATTCAGTTTATAATGTACACGGATGTTTCAAGGTAGGTGTGCAATTACACACCTAGTAGAAATTTCTGCTCGCAGCATTTCAATAAATTTCTCTCCCATCCGGTAGAATATATCGCGAAAGTTTCGCGCACACCTTAGGCCCGAGACACACCCCGCGCTCGCGGTAATAAAGCTGCGAGGTACGACGAAAATCCGATTCGAAATTCCCAGCGACACGCGACCTGTTCCGGGGCGGAACGAGAGTCCGCCTATTAAAATGATGAAACGGAAAGGTTACACACAGAGGAAATTCCTCGAATTTCGAGGATATTTGCAGCCGCCGCGTGCTTGCGCTCCTACTCTCCTCTCTCACTTTCTCTCTCTCTCTCTCTCTCTCTCTCTCTCTCTCTCTCTCTCTCTCTCTAATCTCTCTTTCTCTCGTTACGAAGTTACTAGACGGTCGATAATTCGTGCTCCTCTAATATTTCTTCGTCCCCGATTCTCCTCGGAGAGAGGATTCCCTCGAGCGCTTTTAAGTATTTTTCTATCTTTAGAGAGCGCCGCGCCATTTTTAGAACACGTCCCACTTCGCGAATCTTCCCCTCTATTTACGTCCGCGCGCAGCTTTTCTGTGTGTATTCATTTTCGAGATCCTCGAACCCACGGCTTTTCTCTCTCTCTTCCGGCTCTCCCTCTCTCTCTCTCTCTCTCTCTCTCTCTCTTCCCTCTTTTATACACGAGCAAAGCCTTTCTGGCATTTGCCTTTCTGAAAACCCGCGGCGGCGGCGGCGGCTGCCACAGCTATTGTGCCGCGGAATCGGCGATACAATTTGTCCATGTGCCTCCACGCGCTGTTATTCGTTTGCCAGTCGCATCCGAAAATCATCTCTGGGCACGGCCCCGTGTGCGTGGGTTGAGAACAGTCGATACACCCGGAAAGAGGCTGCTCGTCTTTTCTTTTTGCTCTCCGAAGAGAGAGAGAGAGGCTACTAAAATGGCTACTAAAATCGGCTACAACTCCCACGGACGAATTCAGAATTAGGCTAAATCCACGCACAACGCGCCAGCCCACAGAAAGGGGACGATATACAAACCCATCCCCGCGTTGTTAACTACGTTTCGGGTAATAATTAATTCCGGAAGCTCAACCATGCGTACCGTTTATCCGCGCTCGCATCCTGACATTCTAGAGCGCGTACTCACAACTGAACAACAGCTCCCCTAATTCCTGTCGCTATTTTCTTCTTCTTTATGCATTCCTCTGTTTCCAACCATCCACCATCGCCCTTCCCTCGTTCCTCTGTGTATGTGCGCGTGTGTGCGTGTGTGCGCGTGTACGCGTTGGCATTCGGTGTACGTGAAATCCCTGATGGCTGCGTGGGGGAAATTGTTACCAAACCCAATTACTATGCACACACGGTGTTACCCAATTTCATTGGTTTGTATGTATTATTTTGTGTCTTTCGGAGTATTTCTTTTTTCGGTCGTACACACTTTTACGAAGTGTACTTTTTGGTGTTTTCTCTCGATTGTATGGTATATTTGCAATTTTTTTTTAATTTTTTGAACCTGGAAAAATTTCGGAGAAAAGGAGAAATCGATTGGGTAAAGCTTTTGCGGGATGATGATGGAACGCAGGAGATTCGAACCCGGGCCATTCCTGCTGGCAGCCAAGCACTGTACTCGCCGAGCCACGAAGACTCATGAGTCGGACGGCCCCCGCAGATACTTATATCGCTCGGTTCTCTCCAACAGGGAGGAATACGCGAACGTCATAGAGTCTACGAATATTATTGTGTTACGTCTTTAAATAACTATGTGTATAAAATTCATTTGGCTATCTTGAACGCTTCGAATACTGAGCGTGGGTCCACTTTAACCCAAAGCATTAAAGTTGATTTTTCATGTACAAGAAAACTGTGAGAGGATTGAAAATATTAGAGAACATTGTTACGTAATTTTCAATATTTTAAAAATTGCTAAAGAAATGTCCAAGTTCCTTGCAAATTATGCAGATAAGTTTTATTTTGCATAAAGATCCGCAGTCTATTAATCACTTTTTAATGGTTTAAAGGAAATGCGTTGAAAAATATGTTTAAAAAAATTGATGAATAAAACTGAAGCAATATGAATTTTACAGTTGTGAAAATGGTTCGTTGTTCGAGGGTGTTAAGTCCATTGCAAGATGGTGGATGTCGCGTATGGATGACTCCAATGGGCTGGAAAGTTTCGTGGTAGCGGTTCAGTGGATGAAACGCGTGGTCGATCGCTCGAGAATCGATATATTTCGGCACTCGGTTCGCCCCGAGAATGCAAATCTCCTATAGCCCGGACAATTTTCCGGTATTATTGGGCCTGTATTTCCAATCGATTTTTCCACTCTTCGGAAGTGCAACGTGGATCGATCCCATTCCGTTATCGATCGCGCAGACGATCGCGTTAATCCGGGAAATATCGCGGACGAAAAAATTCATTCGAAATGCGCGGAAACATTCTCGACGGTCGAAACACGGCGCAGAACGAAATGCTTCGCGGAATAAAATCATGAATACCATTCCTATACGCGTCTCTAAGCTTCTCCGCACTCCTCGGGCCCTTTTTATTCATTTCCGGCCGCCTCATGCAGGACACGTAGCTCGCGTTACCTTAGACAAGGTGCACGTCCTCGCAGATTTTTCGCGGAGTTTTATTTGAACAAAGGGCGTGGCTTTGTTCGTGCTAAATTATTGTTCTTTGGTGTTCAAAACGTCGCTGGAATAATGCTGTAACATAGTTCCAGTCACTTTTCTTTTGGCGGAATTGAGCTTGTTTCTCTTCGGTATATAGTGCTTTAACGAGAAATTACCGTACCGGTAATCGAAACATTTTTCACAATATTACATTCGACTGTATTAAATAATTTGCACAACGTTTAACTACGAGCAAATGCATTGAACTGAAATTCAATCCTCCTTCGTTCGTGCAACGTTCCAGCTCAAATAAAAATGTTGGTTTCCGAGTTAAAATTGCTTCGAGCATAAAGAGTTAACCGGTTAGAATCACCGGAGGATGTAAAATCACGCAAATTCTTCATTTAACCGTTATTAAAAGTACAAAGGGCCCTTCGTAGAATATACTATCGCGATAAAAATTACCCAACCCCTGAATTTCCGGGATCTTACAATTTTTACATTTTAAAAACTCCAAAGGAGTTGGTGAACATTTTAATTTAAAATGCAGTCATGCGTGGACCACCAATTAATTAGTTCGCTTAATAATTTCATAGGAAGAAATGGTTCGTTGTGGTTTCGAA
The DNA here is from genome assembly GCA_028454225.1 of Lasioglossum leucozonium. NCBI lineage: Eukaryota > Metazoa > Arthropoda > Insecta > Hymenoptera > Halictidae > Lasioglossum > Lasioglossum leucozonium. Next base: position 151,899 of record CM052207.1, read on the forward strand.
GAACAATCCTGGGAACGTTATTAAAAAAGAAAAAAAAATCAATACGAGCCTCGGTTCCGATTTTTCTGGTAGGTGTCTCTCGCTTCGAGAGCCGGCTTTAATAAGCGACCTAAAAAAGTGGAAACAAAAAAAAATACATGAAAACGAGAAAAAGTTAATGTGCAGTTAGCGTTTGTTACTGCCGCGCGCAATGTCGGGGAGAACGAGCCTCGTTTAATATTCTAAATAGGGGAATGGGCCGCCACGTCGGACGAGATATCGGGAAAACGTGGCGGCGATAGCTGCCTCTTCCGCCACTCTGTTTTCGAGCGCCGATCCTGAATAGAAACTGATCAGGTTTCGCGGCGTTTTTTCTTCGTGACAGCAGCGTTTATTAATTTTCATTGATGCAATATTATCATGCGCATTCTCATGTTCGTTTCTCAGGGGAAAAATTTCTTTTGGAGAAGCAACTTGAGAGACCTGAAAGTACAGATTACAAAATGTTTCAAAATGAGCCTAGGTACATCGTAAATAGCATTTGAAAACCCATCAACCCTTTTTGAGTCAAGACGAATCGAGCTTCGTTCTAACGCTGCCGGCACACCGTGCATTCGCTGCGCGATAAAATGGGATCGATAAATCGCAGATCAATGTTTTTGGACTTGATGGAAAGAGGAGACTTCAAACCTCGAATCCACGGTAATTTCCTCTCGATACATAATTTTGTACACCCTGTTACACGTATTTTAATCTGTAAAATTTTGAAAAGTTGCGATTTTTACGTTCTTCTTCGTTTTAACGCGTTGAATTATGTCGTCTACATGGGAATTGGTGTGTTTGCGACTTCATTTCCCGGTAATTCAATTCCACATTTTTCGACCGAGCTGTTCGCCGTGGAATCAGCCCGTTATCCGAGAATCGGAAGCGAATAAATCGCTGATCGAGTTAATTGCCGCGAAGAGAACAACGCTTCGTCTCCCAATTTGTAATACTGCCCTGCTGCCGGGCCCCTGCTGCTCGATGAAAATAATTAGCGAAGAATTGCAAAACGAGCGAGCTCCGGGGACACGTCTGGAACGTAGCGCAGGGTTCGTGCGCCGACACGCGCTCGCTCGGATTCATTGACAAATTGATATCCGTCGCGCGTGTCCGGCAATTAACGTCTGTAATTAAAGCCGCGTTTATTTCCTTCCTGGAAAGGCCGTTTGTCGTGTACTGGCGAAATTGTTTATGCGCGGGAGCAGCGAGACCGTTCGGGCTAACAGGTGAAGGGACAAAGGCGAATCAAATTTTTTGCCCGGAACTTTTTCAATAAACCCTCCACACACCCACGGACGGTCTCCGAACCTTGATCTTTCGCTGCTCGAATACAAATGCAGCGATAGCTCCTTCATTTTCCTTCGCCTCTCCCAAACGACTCATAAATTAGATAGAAGATTCGCCTTACACGTACAGTTTTTCAAATGAAATTTTAATCCCTTGCTGTCCTACGTCTACTATGTCTTACCGATTCACAGTACATTCATAGGTAACGCCACAATTTTATATACTTTTATTAATTTATTTTAATTGTAGTATTTGTTGTGCATAATAAATATTCTGTCTAGTTATTAGTCTCAAACATTAATAACTTGAACAGCTTTGAACCATTAGCAACACAGTCTTCGCGTTTCGATCGATTACGGTTTGCCTTCAAATTTCAAGGAGATCTTCCCATAATACCTACGAGACGCGCGCCTCGGTAAAAAATGTTATCGGCAAAACTAATTTTCTAACGGCTCCGCAAGGTTCGCTCAGTTTCGCGATCGGCAGCGCGGAAACCTAATCACTTAAATGCAAAGTTGCACGGCAGAGCAGGCCGGGCAGGAGCATTGTAAACGACCGTGGAGCCGGGAGACATCGGAATTAACTAATTCCATTTCGATATACCGGGCGAATTCCGGAGATGGAGTCGAGTTACGGGGAGAGTTCTGGAAGCGTCGTTACGTTCCCGCGAGTAGTTTCTCGCCGACTTTTAAGGGAATGAAGACACCGCCAGAAGAGAAACTTCGCCCGGTTGATCCCCTTTCGAAAGAATTCCGACCGAACGATGATATCGGCTGGCCTCGGCGCGCCGCCGCGCCGGCCGGCGAGGAAACATATCCGCAGGATTTCGCGACCGAGCAATTAGCCAAATCAGTTTGAGGGCTCATCTTGAAAGGATCTCTCTCGATCGAAACTCGAGGGGACGAGCCCGAGTGCCCCCTTTTCTTCGACGAGTGGCTTCTTCAACGCTCGTACGACACTGGCCTCTACTCGCGAGCAAAGACGAGCACTGTTTCCGTGACACGGACTGCGTCAAATCGACGCGACGCGACGTTTCTGCAGGCTCTTCGCGTGCCACCAGAAGGTCCTGTCATTGCGACCCCCCGAATGACGTCTTTAATTTTGACAAAGATACAAATTTTCTATGCGTATTAGGAGGTTGCATTGAAAGCCGCTGCACAGTTTTGAGTCGATAAAAAGCATTTTTTAAATTTTCGTAATTGTCCCAGATAATAAAGTTGTAATAATCACAATTCCGACCAAATGGAATTTTCAATCCACTTATGAAAAAATTATTCTGATATCTAAAGTGTGCGTGATCAATTATGCGAGTAACTGCAAAAACGTCCGACTGCCCTTACAAACCAACCCTTAAATAAGTACACCCAAAACTAGATTTTCTGGATTCTTTACAATGGTATTCGTTAAAATACGAACGATTTCTTCTTTAAATCACGGAAAAATAAATTCGTAGTGAAAATGCAGAAAAATCAATATTCAGCGATTCGATCATTTTCTTTTGATCGTTCGAATGTTTCCCGACGGAGGTACGTTTGTTAAAACGTTTTGCGAACGAAGATGTGCAATGAAAGGTTGTTCGAATCATCGGACGTTTAATATGCCACAACCTAATATTTCTTTCGGAATTCCTGTTTCGGATCGATCTCCGTCAAAGCGCTTCTATTTACTCAAAGTTTCGCAAAGCGATTTCCCAGGCGAGGTGTTGCATTTACCAGAGAATGCGCGTGTCTATGCGCGGCGCATTCTCCGGACCGTGTATAGCTCGTAAAATAAAGGAATATTTGCCGGTGTTATCGGACCGCGGGACGCGGGGCGCGGCGATGCGTTGTTACGCGAGCGAAAATAGTTGAGCGCGAGTTGCCGGATCGGAAAGAAATATCCGATGGGAACGAGGACGAAAAGTTCGGTCGCCGAAAAACGCGGAAAACATCGCGCAAACTTTGACCGCGAACAGCCGCGCCGTAATATTTTATAAATATATCCCGGCCTCGATAACCGAGCATATTCTGCTCGGCCATTAAAGGATACCAGGTATTTATTAAACCGTGCGAGCTATTGGTTTTTTTTTTTTGTTGTCATGAACACAATCGGAAAATCTCTGGTAGTATCCGTTAACCTGTTTGCATCGGTAGAGTGGAAAATAATTACCACTAGACTTTTATGCCAAATAAACATTGCCCGTCGAGATTGCGAGAAAGTTTCATAAAAATATTCTCTTTTAATCAACATGGAAAGTTGAAAGTGATACAAGAATATCCATCGGTTCTTCCAGTATCTTCTGAGCAGCGGCGAGTCATTCATTTTTTAGCCCTGGGCTAGCACCGTTCGGGCACCTACCTAATTAACCCAAATTACCTCGGGGTCCAAGAAATTTTGTATAATTTATTTTCTCTTAAGTTTTTAATTCCAATTGTATTTTTTTTGTCCGCGAGGAGGGCTCTTTGAGATAGAAAAATATTTACAATATTATTAATATCCTGTACACAGAGATGATTCTTAGAGGATAAATAAACAAATAGCAAAGAGCAGAAAACAACTGTTTCGGTAATTTGCTCCTATTTGTTGTGTACATTATGACACTTTGGTCTGGACGATGTAGACTGACAGCTCGAATAAACAACCGTTTGTGCTCGTAATTCAAATAAGCAAGGTTTTGTATTAACGACCAGAAAAAATTCGCGCGTATACATCTCTATGTATACGCTGGTAATACAAATGGGTTAAGCGTCCGCGGCGATTGATGTATTCGAGCGAAAATGGCCCGTTCGGTTTAGAATAAATAAATGAATAAATATTCCTGGCGGTCGTGTCACAATTACGTCGGTTAATCGATACCGTCTATGGACAAGGAGGGGCCCGTTGATTCCACACTGTCGATAGACCTGCATAGAACCACGACGCAGAAATAATGCAGGCGGAAGCGATAAACAGCTCGGTTCCTTTTTAAACTAAGCGCCGGACGCGCCGTTGTCTTCTGTGAACTTGCTCTAATTGCCGGGATATGGCGTAGTTAGCCGAACCATAAACCGCATGGACAATATTGTACCGTGTATAAAAATAATTAAACTGTCCGCCATTTTTTATGTGAAATAATTGCATATCAACTTTCTTCATATTTCTCCATATTAAATGTGATTTTGTGAAATATACCCACGCGAGAAGAAGGGGAAACGAGGATTGAAAGCGGGAGGGGTTGAAGAGAATTTCCGACACGCACGGTATATGAAAGAGTTCCGGTTAACTGGTAAGGAGGACGAATCAGCGGCGCGTCGATTGCAGCGAGCGTGTAGTTCACGCGGTACGCTAATTGGAGGAAAAACGGGGGAAGGGGTGAATGGAATTATTGGCCCACCCGGTGTATAAAAATGTCCCCGTGAACCTGCGAAAAGGACGAACGATAATATTCCCAAGGACGTCGACGAAAGCGACCGCCTTCCACGCGGGACGCTAAAACGACGAAAAAACGAATAAACAGGTGAAACGAGATAGGGGTTGAAGAGGATTTTTCGGTGCAACTGTAACGCAAAAATGTCCTCGTCAACCTGCAAAAAAACGACTGATAATATATCCGAGGACGACCGCGAAAGCAACTGCCTGCCTCGATGCAAATGGCTAGAACTATGAAAAAGCGATTAACAGGTGGTAGGCGTTGACGAGGATTCTCGGCCCACACGGTATAGAAAAATATCCTCGTAATCCTCGAAAAAAGGGCGAATGATAATATTCCCGAGGACGTCGACGAAAACAAACAATAGCTTCACCCTAAAGCGACGAAAAAGTGACTAGCAGATGACGGAGGTGAAGACTGTTTTGCGATGCACCCGGTATACATAGAGAAATGTCCCTGTGACATGGACGAGTGACAATATCGTCGAAAATAGCGGCAGAGGTGACCGATGGGACGCGCGATGCGGCAAAGGAAATAAAAATCGAGTTACGGGTGAGGCGGCAACGGTGCGGGTTGGAGAGGATTTGTGTGTCCACCCTGTGTACGAGAGGGCGAGCCAATAAAAATGACGAGTCGCGGTATCGGCGAAGACACCGACAGAAGCGACTGGCAGTCGGCGCGATACTCCCGACCGAGAACAAGCGAGTGACAGGTGAAAAGAGGGTGGAGGCGAGCGGGTTATTACGGAGACAGAGAGAAGAGGGAAGAGAGAGACAGCGGAGAGGGTGGTGTCGGAGGGGGTGAACGACGGTCGACGCGACGGTCGGGCGTTTCCGGCCGGTTTCGGCTCGGTTCGCTGGGTCATTGGGTCAAATCTTCGGTTACACGGGGGCAGTCGTGTGCAGGGGGCGGGCCGTACGCGTTCACAATGCAAACTTCAACCCTTAGCGGCGCGGTGGCCGGCTCGTTATTCGATGCGCGACTATTTTTAGAAGGCAGCAAGACCGAGCCGAGTCGAAGCTTTCGAGAGTGGCCCGGCGCGGCTCCGCTCGGAGCCAGAGCCGGAGCACGGCCCGGGGTAAAACTGCGAAACAGCTGCCCACCCTCGGATTACGATGATTTCTCGATACGTTACATGTCCGGTCTTAATCAAATTGTAACAGACGTTTCTTGCAATCTCGGGACCTACGAGTTCGCTCTACGGTTGGTCCCGAAGTGGCCGGCGCGACGACCCGTCGATACTCGACCGCTCGACCGCTTGGACGCTTGACCGCTCGACCGCTTGACCACGTGACCACGTGACCAATTGACCGCTCGACCACTCGACCACGCGACCAATTGACCACTTGACCGCTAACTCGTGCGTCATCGCAGACGCGCATAGTTTTTCAAGAAAGTAATACAGACCGCCGCTAACGCGCGAAGGGAAGAAGTCGTTAAGAATATCGATTTCTACGGCGAATCCAAAAACCGTCGGGCAGGTAGCCGCAGGTCCACCCAGCCCCGAACGAAAGATGAATAACAACCGAGAGACACGGTGCCCCGTAACCGACCCCTCGGTGGTGCCCCACCCCCTTGTCCGCCCGTTTCCAGCCACCGAGCGACGCGGTGTTCGCTCCCGCGATACCGCTATCGATTTTTAAACGAGTCCTGTCGATACGCCTCGCGATCCACACAGCCTGTCGCGAGAGAACGCTCCCGGGGGTTGTTCACCCCACGACCCCGACCTGTCGATTTTCACCGGCGAAATTGGACAGGCGAGCGACGCAAGCCCGATCCACCGGATCCACGTAGTTGTTCCGGTACAACCCGTGACTTCGCCGATCGCGAAACTTCCACCGGCAACCATTCGCGATGGTTAATATTACACCGTCCGACGCGTTACGCGGGATTAGACGCGATCACGGGTCAATTTAGATGCTGCCTGATCGCCGATTCTATTTGTACGATCGTAGAACACACCCGGTTGCTGCTGCCTGATCGAACTCGGTACTCTCTACATCCCGATACATTATTCTAAAGGCTACGCTGCTCCGAACATTTTCCGAATGAGATCAGAATTCAATCTAATCCCAACAACTGATCGGCTATTCTCTTTTGTCTGATCGTGGAGCGCATCTTGTCTGCCTGATCGTGCACTGTCGCTATTTTCTTTGTCGGACTCGGATTCTCCGCGTCCGCGTCGTCTACGGGTCTACTAGTTCCGTCAACGGTGTTATTTTAAAAATTATAAAAAAAAACATAATTCGTTATAAAAATTCTTTTAGAATTTCACATTAATTTTAAATTATAAAAATTCTGTTCGAATCTTTCTAACCACGTTTCAAAGCGTCACGACTCTAATCTCCGCAAATCAAAAATAGCGCGAAATTTAAAATGACACCTACTTAGCTTACTCAGTTTTTTATCGGACTATATATATTGCTACTCCACTTGTCCGACCGCACGCGACTTTATTTCAATGATCTGGCCCGTCTCATTCCCATCGCTAGACCATGGCTTTTTATATGCAAAATAAAAAATAAATGAAAGACAGATGTGTCCGACCATAGAGTTACCCGTTCATATCCCTTTCATTACAAATTGTATTCCACTTGTACAAGTTCACGTGCTTCGCTTGTCTGACCGCGTACCGATGTATTCTACTTGCCTGATCGTACGTCAACGTACACGTATATGCTGCTTGTCCGAACGCACGCTGACCTATTTCCAAGTCTGACCGTAGGTAATCCTCATTCTACTACTCGAAGCTACTCGTCTAACCATAAGTAACCCTTATTCCACTGACCTTATTCCACCGAGATATTTGCAAGAACCTACATCATCGCTGTGACAATACTTCATTCTATCAAGTACAGAAATTAATTCGCTCTCACGATATAATGATATCGAGCGAAAGAGTTACCCCTGGAATCGAGAATTAGCTCGTCGTCCCTGGTTAGTATATTTTTCCTCGCGTGGCTCACTCGTTCGATATAGACCTTCGGGATTGCCACCTGTTTCGTTCTCTTTATCGTCGTTTAGTCGATACCGGTTTCAAAATATCCGAAAAGGTGCAAAACGAAAACCAATTCTCCAAAAAGGTTTGAACAATCATCATTAATCCTCAGAGTGCCGCGTCTTCCAGAAAATATGGACGGAACGATTTGTCCCGAATAAACTTTTGTGCAAATATATTCAGTGTATCAAATTTTATATGAAATTGCTATAATACCTCGTAAAATACTTAAATGTTTAGTAATTGATTAGATACCAACTTCTTTAATAATATAAACAATATTTTGAATAATGGTACATTACGATACAGCAATTTTTAGCGACTACTCCGAGTCGCCACTCTAGCGCTATGGGTTAATATCTCAATGTTTATTTAATTAAGTTACTTCGATTTTGTGGAGTTTCCGGTGTTACCGAGTTGGCGCTAAAAAAATGTCCGAGCGATATAGTTCTCGAGCCTAGAATACATTTTCACAACATCAAACAGACAACTGTCTCGAAAAGCCACGATCGCGTCGTCGCAGCTGACACATCGCCTCCCCGGAACCACCGACACAGTCAAATCAATTCCCGTTCGTTTGTCAGAGAGTTCCTCGGTAATTGTTTATGCGAACGCAAATTCGCATAAAATCCACAGTCGAATGATCGCGGCCGGCGCGGCGTGCAAACACGGTCTTACGGTAACGGGATATCGAACAATAGGGACGATAATAATATTTGAAAGCGGGCCCGGACAATGAGCGCTCAATGGCTCGCGAAGAGACAATCGATGGATGCTTGTTTTCGAGTTTTCCAACGTGATACACCGATGTAGCCGATTTTTCGGGTCGGTCCGGTGCCAGGAAAGCCCGTGCTCGGTGTGTTTTCGCCGTGGCAGTGGACCGATGGAACGAGAAATCGAGTCATTCCGCTCCGATATACGACGACGCGACGATTCATCTTCCGTACTCGGCCGGCTTTCTTCGTGCCCGTTTGGCCCGCTTAGTTATCGATTCCTCTTCATCTTCTTCGGCCGGTTTTTTTTTGCCCGGGGGTCGAACTAATTCTTCCACTCCCGGCTCACCGAATTTCTGCTTTATTAGATCGAACCTTTCGAGCTCGAACGGACCGGCCGCGGACGGGCGCGCAGCTCGGATCATCGGACACTTTGTCGCCGTGAACTTCTTTCGCGGTCCTACATTCGACGGATACAGTTCCATCGATTTCACTGGAAAAACCGCCGTCGGATCGTACGCTTTATTCTATCGTCGGCAAATCTCGACCGCGCGTCCCACCCCTGAATTATAAGAGCACGGAAACCCGCTTTCAGCGTTTTCACCAACTCGTTCGTTAAGTATGGTAATTAGAAATTAGTCAACGGGACACGAGCAGTCGGAACCTCGCTAACAATTGGCGGGTCCGAATTGACCCGAAGACTACCGCCACCCACGATTGCGACTAGCACACACCGGTTCGATTATCTGTGCCGAATCCAATTGGAAACACGGCCTCGAAATATAGCCGCTTCGACCATTAAACTCGTGCCTCTTTATTGAAATTTTTAGCAGACGTCCTCCGAAAATGTCCCTATCGACCACACCATTTTCAGCGAAACCTAATTTTCACCGAGCTAAAAATCAACGATTCGAATAAACTAGAATCTCGTGTTTCATGCGGTTGATAAAATGGCCGGCACGACCTCGTAACTGGCACAATTTTATTATAATTTTAAGGAGACATTCTCCGCCAAACACGCCATTCCCTTTTCAATTAAACTCCCTTTCGAACGCGCGAAACATTCGAACAAACTGTAAGCGAACAAGTTCTGGCCTTTCAATCCGTAACAGCTGCGGGAAGAATAGCCGCCGCCGCCGCCGCCGCGGCCTTGAAAATCGCACGTTTTTACGAACACCTACAGGGGGCGTGCGTTTTCTGCAAAGATCACTCGACGAGACTTTCAGTTTTTTTTTTCCAGGAGAACGCAATTTGAGCGGAGCAAAAAATTGGTTAAGTTCGACCCAGTTTACGGTCGACCGAACAAACAGACATAAAAAAAGTGCGTTATTTAAAATTGAAAAATGGAGTCGTGCGCGCGCGCGCGCGCGTCAGGATTCACCGGCGCGACGCGGTGCGGCCCGATTAAACCCGCGCAGACCGTTCGCGAGCTACGTTTACACGGCCGAATTTAGCCGCTATTAATAACGCAGCCGCGCCGGTGCGACGATACACAGACCGGTGTAATTATAATTAGAGAGTCGCGTTCTGTAATACCTTCGTGCGATCAATTCGCGGCACGCGCGACAATATTCGACTCCCGTGGACGCAATAAAAATTCTCTCGAAGCCGGATATATAAATATTTTTTTCCGGTTGAACGTCCTTCAGGACTTCGTTAAAATGCGTTCCAAAACGCAATTAAACCATTCTCGTTGATTGACTAAATCGAAATTGCTCTCTAGGAAATATTCTTGTCGATTAACGAAGATTATTCGAACGTTCGGAATATCGCGCGAACTTTTCGCTGAATATTTTGCACGTTTCGCGGTTCGACGCGAACCAAACGCGGTCCCGTGTCCCAGGGAATGTTAATTCTGTAATTAATAGGCGGGATACGCCGTAAATATTTGACGGGGACAAATTGCTTCGCAAATGAAAGCCCCCGCTTCAATGGAAAATCCTCGCCGCGGATGGATATCGCGACACACGGAATCGGTCCGGCCAGAATTACTAATTGCGGAAGATCTCGTTCAGCCGGAGAACGATTATTGGCCCCGCTCTCGCGTATTCGATGTGTTGCGATCGCGTTAACCCCTTGTACCATTCTCTTCGCTATTACAGTCGTTTATAACCTCTGTCGCCGATCGTTTCGCCAAAGAAAATGGCGATTACCACTTCGTCCCGGATCATTTCTCGAAAGAAACGTTCACTTCGACGCTTAACGCTAAACCTATCATTATTACCGGTCAAATGACGTTTCCAGATTTCGTATTTTACAATTATTTAATTTATGCAGGTGCTACCAGTGGGTATGATTATACACGATTCTATGTTTAAGCATGCATTATTAAAAAAAATCGCACAATCGTCATTTTTATATGGCAACGCGTAGTTGCCATTTTTAGTCCTCGGTAGGTTTCGTGTTAAACATTCAAAAACAGACAGCGGATTTTATGCATTCGTAAGAACACCGAGTGAGCGAAATTTACAACAATGAAAGCACGAAGGAATTCAAGAACGTAAATAACAATATAAAATAGTTGGTTCCTGCTTCTTAAAAATGTTGCAAACAATTTTTATTTCGCATAAATCGCAGTCTATTCATAACTGGACTGCGGGTTTTATGCGTTCGCGACAAAAATGCGTGAAAGTCGAAACAGTAAGGGGATAAATGGGATTTAAAGTGACTAAATTAAGAAACAAATATTTCCTCGGATCCAGTACCTTGTAAATGACGCAGACACTTTTCATTTTGATTAAAGCTCTGCAATCTGTTCACAGGAAAACTTCGTTTCCACCGAAAAGCGAGAAGAAACTTTTGCACTCGAGAAACGCATTGTTTCACCAATTCCACGGGCCTGTTTTATTCTATCTGTACGATCTAGGAAAACGAAATAAATCGGAGAATTTCTGAATTTTCGTTCTACCAAGCAAACTGCTTGTCTTTGTGTAATTCCTCCGGAGACCGACGGTCGTCGTCGTCGGTCAACGCGTTAAACGAAGTTTCGTAGCGTGCATTTAATAAATAGGGGCCGAGAGAACTTTCTCGGTAGTTTGACGAAAAGTTGGAAGGGAAGCCGGGTCCGGGCAGACCCAACCGTCGCCCGAGAGTTCCGCGAACATCCCTCCCGATGGAATCGCATTAATGGAACCGCGGGAGAGAACATTCGAGTCTCGAAAGTTTCGTGTACGAAGCCTCGGGATTACCGTGGGATAGAGGAAACGGGAGCTCGAGGTAAGAAGGGAGGATCGCCGAGCTTTCCGAAGGCTGAGAGACCTTAGCCGTGTTTAAATCTCGTTGAAAATGAACGTCGTCCAAGCTGACAGGAAATTTCCTTTCGACGATCGAACCGGATCGCCCAGCGATCAAATATCCGACCAATTAACCGGCCTCGGCTAACGATTCTCCGCGAGGCGTTTAAATCGAAATCGATTCAATGGAACTCGCCATCTTCCAGCCATTTAAAAAATATTATTCGACACGATCGAGATGCCCGTTTAACGCTGCCGCGCATAATCTTCGCGCAACACGAAAATGTTGTAAGAAATAGGAGCCAAGTAAACAGTTCTCCAATAATTTAAGAAAATCGAAAACAATGTTTCCAAATTCTCTTAATATTTTTATTATTTTAAATTCTGTCTAACCATTTTCGCGTCGTATACGGATCATTATGCAAAATTGTCTGTATCAATCGCAAGAGGCAGGAGCAAGATGAAACTATCTTTCTTCTTTCGATAATTTTATGAGGCTTAAGATAATGTATTCATCGTCTCGAACTCGTTTTATCATTCCACTATTAGAAGTTGAACCGACCCACTTTCGTCGCTAAAAATTGTTTGCATTAATTTCAAGCTACAGAAGCTACATAGAGACATCTATTTCTTTTCTCAACTCCTTGCCGTATTTTAACGAGACAGACTCGCGATAAAGATTTTAAACGAAGTCTAACAAATACGAATGTTACGTCTTTGTTTCTAGATGAAATAAAATTTGATTTGTTTGTAATCAATATTTCAGCATTAAAATCCATGCAGCCATACAAAAAGTATATATTTTCGTTTCTCTTCTACGACACTTTTTGGGGATGAAGACGTTTTAATCGCTGGAACCGCGAAGAAAATGGTAACGGCAAGAGGTTAATCGTTTTATGCGGTAAGAAGTAATACAACGGTATCTCTGATTTTTTCAAATGTTTTTACCGTTTCACATTTTTCTGTCATAAATCCATAAAATCCGCAGTCCAACGATTTACCGGGATATTGTTCTCGACGAATTTCAATTGTTCATTCCGGATTAATACAGGGCGTGCCAAATAAAGCGTTACAAGCTGTTCCTCGCAAGATTTTTCGGGAGAAAACTACTCGACCTCGTGCTTGGACTTTAGCGCATCGTTTCCCTTCCTCCTGGAAACTGTGGACGTTTTCGCACGTTTCCGAGGACTTTGTGTTCCGGCACCGTCAAAAAAATTCTCGAGAACAGCCCGAGCGACGCCAGGAGTCGAGAGGAAGAAGAAGAAGGCGGCTTGAAAGTCGTCCCCGTTAGAGTGGCAACGTTAGACACGGGTCTCTCGACAGTGGTCTCCGTCCCACCGTCGCGCAATTAGCAAGCGTAAAAAGATTACGCGTTTCTTACGTCCGTTCCCTCCTCCCGCCCTCCCCTCTCCCACTTTCTGTCTCATTTCCTCTTGTCGTTTTACGAGTCCGTTATGGAGTTAATGTCGCGGTAACGCGGTGGAAGTTAGCGTCAACCGTTTACGCTGTTCTCGGGAGGAGCTGCGAGCGCGTCGCTGAGGATTTTTAACGCGGGCCCCGAGTGTTTTGCACGAGTGCGAAAACGCGCGGCACGGTTCTACAGTGTACGTGACTGCGCGATTCCTCTTCGCGACTCCCTCTCTCTCTCTCTCTCTCTCGTCGCTAATTAATTCGTTCACGGCACGTTTGAATTGAGGACGTAACAGCCTGTGCACGAGGGCCCGCGAAACAAGCGCGAACAAGAGCACGAGTGCCGTCGCGCCTCGTGCCTCGCGCCGCGTCGCGTCGTGGCAAGTTGACGCCACGCTCCGCGAGCTTTAACGGCCTATTTACACGTATCAATGACGAGGACGAACGAGGCCCGGTCGTAACTCGTGCGCGAAACTATTCGGGGAACGTTCGCGACCGAATGCGAGCCGCCGGCAAACACCTAACCCAGGCCCAGGGCGTGTGTAAGATATTCACAGAGCCCAATGACAAGATTTGGTATGAGGTTATTACGGGATCCCAGATAAAGATGGTTCCAGACTTGTGAGCAAAACATTCTCAACGATGTTCAAGACAGAGCTGAGCTGTAAACGCTTCGGGGGGTATCTAAAACGGACGGTGTATAGAGGACGATTCTAGGGCGGATCAAAGCGGGTCGGCTACAAATTATGTATGACTTAATAAGGAGAACTTAATTGGACAAATCCGAGCCTAGATACAAAAGGTTCGTGTCTATGGGCGTGTCTAAGAGGGGGCTACAGTGGGCCCGAGACGTGTCTAGAATGACCTATAGCAAGGATGGGGCATGTCTAGGACGAATTAAAGGTGATCAGCCAAAAGTCGTATCTAAATTAATAGCGAGAACCTAATTGAACAAACCTGAGCCTAGATACAGAAGATTCGTGATTATGGGCGTGTATAAGGCGGGGCTAAAAAGGGCCCAGGTGGCGTGTCCTGGCCGACGCCACAACGAAATCGATGCGGGTGTCTGCGAAAAATCCATGATACGATTAAAGAGACAATTATAGAGTCTGCTGGGATAAATATACTAGACTCCTGGACAGAATGCTCGGAACCAAAACAAGGATGTGGCGGAGAGATTCCGCGGATAGTCTCACGCGTAAATTTGATCAACGACGAGATTGTATCGGGTTTGTGTCGGATCCGTATCCGCTCTATGACATAGTCATTCCCGAGCAACTCGGGAGAACCGCTAATTAGCGCTCTCCCCCGTATAATTCATGGTACGATACACGTACACGGTCACAGCACGCGACTGAAACGGGACGAGACGAGACTGGGGCTAGCCCGGTGAAATTATACCGGGTTGCGTCACGCGACTACTACCGCTCGTAAAAAATGCACGGAACTAATGCTCCGCGGATCCATCGTACCCGGCGCGATGCGGTTTATGAAAGATTAAATCGGCCGGATTACAGTGAGCGGGGTAGCCGATACGTCGTTCCCTGGGCACGTAGGAAATTTTTCATCGGCCCCGCGGATCCTTCTCGATCGTGGGCGCACGGAGCCGAGACCCTGCTCGAGAAATTTCCGTCTGGTCCCGGAGGTCGCGAGCGTTTCCAAAATTCACGGGGACAGGCCGGAGCAAGTTGGACGCTTAGCGTGCTCCGGGGAATATTCGGAAAGTTTCGCGGAAGACCCGGGACGTCGTCGCGGCGGCAGCCAAGTCGTCGAGCAGCTGAACGGAATATCGCGGAGCCTCGGAAAACCGTGCTATCCGGAAAAGCTCTGCTTCCTACGTAGCATCGTCGCGCGTCTTTGGAAAATCTTCGCGACTCGCTACCGGAGCATAAAATATTCTGTAAGAGAGAACCGAGTCGCGTCGACCGCTTATCGCTCATTTCTACGAGCGAAAAGAGGAGAAAAGGGTCGCCGCCTGCTGCTCCACGGCATCCGCTATCTCGAGTCGTTTACAATATCGCGTGGGAGCATAGTTACGAGCCAACGGGGACCGGAAACGTCGCGACGTCGCGCGTTTCCTATCGTTGCCCGAGTTCCCAGTTCCCAGTTCCCAACTCGACGACGACGTAATCAGGATTCGAATGCGCGGTGCGTATTCGACGCGGCGGCTACGATTCCGGTCGAACCCCGCCGTTTACGTTCTCCAGATTCTAACTTCCATCGTGGCACTAATAGCGCGGAACGGGATTCCGCGGCAAATACGGTAGACTCCCTCTTCATCGGATCAAAAAGTATTATTACTTGCAGCGACAAAGCGCGTTATATATTTCCTACTACCTAGTGGTCGCCCTAGGACTAACCTTTGAAAAAAATGCGCCCTACCGGTCCTTATTATTTTTGAAATTTTTCATGGCTACGTTCAGCTTCTAGAAGATATACGATGAATCGGCGAAGAATTCAAGAGATTGGGAATCGTTGCTCGTTATCGGCCGCAGCCGGAAGAGCGTTCGCCGGGAACGATTAGCGGCGCGACCAATTTTCCGGTCAATAAATAAAGTCAATATACCGGCATGGCTAATATCAGCTGACGCGGAGCGCACCGTGGTCCGGAACGGCGAAATTCAGCCGGCCGAACGCGGTTCTCCTCGCGGAATAACTTATTTCGTACGAAACACGGCCGTCTAGCCGTTCCTCGCCGACGCGACGCGGCGCGGCGTTGGCATAATTCGATCGTTCCGAGGCGTGCACACGCGCGCGCGTTTTCCGGTCTTGGAGATCCGTGGGCTTCCGCGTTAATGGGTCAATGCCGGCGGGTCTCGCGCTCGGTTTAACCCTTTCGCAACAGCTTATTCATCGTCGGTGACCTTTGACCGGCGTTCCGACGGTTTTCGGCCAATCCGGACGAACGCACCGACGTTCGACGACGTTTATATTTCCCGCGGGTTTCCAACGGCAGCGAGAGCTGCAACCGGGGAGAACGTACGAGGCTTGCGAGGCGCGCTCTCGAGAGCGCGAACAAGATCCACGGCCTCGAAAACCGTACACCTGCCGGTTTAAGAGCTCCCAGGCAGACCTAGTTTTGCGAGTTCGTATCGCGGGGAATTCGAGGACGTCGATTGCTCGAATCCTCCACCCTCGAACTACCGGGTCCGTTTCGACCCGGAGTCATTGGGTGAGCAAGTTCAGTGGCTTTTCGTTCACTTTGGTTTGAATTACTATTTTTTTTCTCTCCGTTGGTAACGCTTTAACCTACTCCCTGTATACTGCGCTAAATCGAGGAAAAAATATATGTATATAATATTTAATATACGCATTTTTCGAAATTTTTCATTGGCCAACTTTTTATTTCCGATTTTGTCGGCCTGGGGTGCGTTCGCACCCCGTACACGGAGAGCAGGTTAAAATGCCGATCTCCAGCTCTAAAAAAGTTCCCTCCGAGTCGATAGCTATTCGCAATGAGTCGAATAAGAAGGTCTTGACGTTCATTTTCTCAACAAGTACAAAGAAACGGGTTAATCGACGGCAATTAACGCGTCTCGGGACACTGCACCAGGCACACCTACGATCCTACGAATCCAAACAAACGCGAGAAAAGGCGGTCCGATATCGTCAATTACCCGCCTCATCCGATTACATTAATTAAATATTCCCGCTCCAGCCGGATGAAACGAAAGCAGGACGACTAGATTCCGAGCCCGGTCTTTTTCAAGTCCTGCGTTCCGGTAGATTAACTGTTCGAGAACCAAGATGTGTCCCCCGAGGCAAGGCTAATTCCTTGGATCAAAACTAATCTCTTAAATCAGAACCAATCTCTTAACCTCTTGTACTATAACACCGAGTCAAACTCGTGACGAGAATCCTGTACAGAGTCTAATAAATATGTATCTTGTTAATTTCCCTTGATCCTTATATTATGACTAGACAGCGGATTTGGTATTACATATATTCATGATAAAAATGTTATTTAAAACGGTGAAAACATTAGAAGAATTTGAAATACCGAATTTAAGCATATTAAGAAAAAAAAATCAATTTCTATTTCACTCCGGTTCGTTGCAAAACTTCTATTTTGCATAAAGATCTGCTGTTTAATTATGACAATAACTCTCGCGTAAGCGGTGACTTGCTAGTCGAACAATGATTTCCACGGTCCAGGTCCAGGGTCGGGCATAGCCGAGAAAATCTGAACCAGTTCAAATAAATTGCGTAGAATAGTGTAATCGAGCGACGCGGCTGTGCCGGACTGCGGACGCCCATTCGAATGACCCCGCCGTCGGGGCCAGGTTCCAAGAGAACGGGAGCCAAGTAGAATTTTATTCCCTGCGGCAACGGCTGCTCTCGACCGTCGCGTCGACCAAAAAGTCAAGTCTACCGAATTGTTCGAAAAAAATGTCGAGCAACCACGAACCCTGCCGCAGTCCGATTCGAAAGGGTCGATTTCATACCGAAAGAATCTGTCGCAGTGCATCGGTGTTTCGCGTGCGCCTTGCTCGAAACGGTGGGCCGATCGAGCAGCACACCATGGTCCCCTGGCAAGTGGAATCTATCATGGTCAACGGCGGGTAATCTCGTTACTGGCTTTCGCGCGCGGACCAACTTTTATCTCTGCACACTTGCCGCGGTTACGTAAAGTTATTAGTTTGACCTATTTCCATGCAGAGAAAACGAACTCGATACGGAAAAGGAAAGAGAAAGAGACAGAGACAGAGAGAGAGAGAAAGAGTGAGAGAGAGAGAGAGAGAGAGAGAGAGAGAGAGAGAGAGATGGGAAGACGGGAAATAGCGGGAAAAGGGTACGCACTAAAATTCCGCGAATTCCCACAAAAGCATACATGCCGGTAACGGCAACGGCAACAGCAACAGCAACCTCTGTCTCTATCTCCGATCCGCTCTCTCCCTCTCCCTCTCCCTCTCTCTCTCTCTCTCTCTCTCTTTCTCTTTCTCTTTCTCTCGATATCTATCTCTCGATTGCCGAGGGAACCCGACGATTCCAGGCTCGACTCGGCTTGGCTATCATCGATTCCATCGGAAAACGAAACCAATCAAAGCCTTCGGTACTCACGTTGACTGCTGCTCCGTCGTATGATGTTCTCCAAGAATGTGTTTTGCGGGGCGACCAGGCCCCTGCGCCCCCCTGGCATCCTTTCTCCCGTGATTTATCCCCGGATCCTGGTCGCTGCGGCTATCAGGACCTAGGCCAGCCTCTGTCGGCTACGCTGATCATCACGGTCATCGGTTTTCCTCGCCTCATCTCAAACGGGGCGGCTGCTCGCGCTCGAAGCACTATTATACATACGTATATATCTCTCTCTCCGTCTCTCTCTCTCTCTCTTTCTCTCTCTCTCTCTCTCTCTCTCTCTCTCTATCGCACTCTCTATCTTTTTATCTTTCTCTCTTTCTCTCTCTCTCTCTCTCTCTCTCTCTCTCTCTCTCTCTCTCCCCAGGCTTCCGTTATCCGGCTCGGCTAGCAACGGTGACGATCAGGCCGCGACACCACAACACTAACTGAATGTCATGACTCGCGGATAGTTCACCATCGTGACTATCACCACCGGTCATCCAATATGTAGTCCCAAGGGCCGAGATAGCGACGCACGGTGAGTCCTGCCTCGAAATCGATCTAGACCGGTTGATCGATCCCCTGGATCCTCGCTGGAACGTTTCACGGTTTCACCGTGAATAACACCACCGTTCCTGGGTCCCAGGAGGGCAACACCTTGACACGGCGAGGCGTTGCCGGAGTTGATCGGAGTCGTCTTCTTGTCACCTGGACCAGGCTCCGTTTGCTCTTCGACGTTCGACAAACTGCTCGCTGCTCCTCGCGAGGACGATCTCCGGCGCTTCGGGTACGGCAGCAGTCTTGGAGGGTTCTTCCGATGTCCGGAAGCGCGGCGTCGATCCCCTCGAACGGTTGTTATTATTATTATTATTATTATTATCGTTACTATTATTAGTATTAATATTAACGTTATTATCGTTAGATGGCGTGGCGAGGGTGGCGCGGGAGGAGGCGCGGCAGGAGAACGCCGACCAAGGGAACGAGGAGGACGGCGGTCCGGATTTATCGAGGCGGCGACCACGACGTCGATGGCCTCGCGATACTGTCCTCGGCTGGTGGACGCGCGATCGATGACCCATCTAACCGCAGTCCTTCCAGGTTATCGCGCGCGCTGTCACGGATACCCGACGGCAAGTAATTAGACGACTGCGCGGTACCTGCCACGTCGTTCTCCACATCCTCGGCGTCCTCCTCGGCGTCGGTGCAGCTGGTGCCCGCGGAGGAGAACATCCCTTTGCGAGGGGAACAAGGACGCGACGACGGCAACCTCGTCGTCGGTCACATCCTCGACGATGGTCGCGTACTCGATCACATCCTCGATCCTTGAACCAGGGACCGGCCACCGAATACTCTTGCTGCCGCTGCGAGTAACCTGGCTGGCTGCGATCGAGAATGCTTGGCGGGTTTCGGGGATCCGAGAGCTCGACTCCTTCTCGTCGATCGGCTTCGTCTTGTTCCGGGAGGCGACCGTATACCACCTGCAAATCAATCGAGAAACCCGATTAGACTTATAGCCGCTGCTTCGCCGGGTGTGTTACCTTTTTTACCGATTAGTCAATTTTAGATCGCATCGTCCATCCGCTAGACTGCGGATCTTTATGTAATATGAAACGTGTTTGCATCGACCGCGTCACACGGAAGCTAAGTAAAAATTTCTTTCCTTTTTTCAATTATCTCGTTAAGCTCAAACTAATACACCGATGACCTGAAATCGTTCTAGTATGTTCACCGCTTTATATACATATAATATTACACGTACCCATTTCTGTCATAAACGCATCAAAAATCCGTAGACTAATTATAATGGAACAGAGTCGAGCACCCAGAGTAGCCAAGCCGCAGCACCAACGAAAGATTGACGGTGCGCGCGGGTTGCGTATAGCGAGGCGCTCAGCTACGATTATACCCCGTGTGCTTCGAAAGTAAAGGCCCAAAGCAGGGATGTTTCGAGGGACTGTCGCTAGCTAATCTGGAAGCGAATGCGAGGACGCGTGCGGATATATTCCAGCACGGTCGTATTCAGCCCGGGTCGCAAACGCGATACGCTTTCCTAGTCTAGTTCCCTGCAGGTATCGATACACCGTATTCAGAAGTTTGAGCTAATTCCCTTGGTGAATGGAGCGCCGGCGGTGCCTATCTCGGCGACAGAGCACCGGTACATCTTGCCAACGGCCGTGCACGAAATTGTGTTTTCACGCTGCGGGCAGTAAGTCGTGCCAAGTCGAGACAGAGAGAGACGTTCGATGGCGCTGCGCTCTCGCGTCCCGACGAGCATCGACAACACGGTGCGATATTTAAATCGGAAAGTTTAAACAGCCCCTGGCCCCTTCCACGATACGTACGATGATCGATCGACGAATCGAGTTAACGCTGCCCTGATAGCGCCATTTAACATTTCGATTTCAAAACTTTCTGCAATTGGATGCAAACAGGACAGGATTTGAATAAAATACCATTAAAAATTGGTGTAAAAAGATTCGCGAACAATTGTTTACCATCTGTACGATCATCAAAACCATCCCCCTTCCGAATGTTAATTCGGTCAGACTGGCAGAGCGAGGTTAAGCTACCGATTCTTCGACCGGTCTCCTCCGGGAAAGTGCTCCGCCATTTTTCCAGCTCGCTTTGCACTCGATTACAATTAACAAACATCCCCGGTATCAATATCTTAATCGTGCCTAATCGTCTAAACTGAAAAGAAAAATAAACACCGACAAACCAGCGGCAATGTTCCACGGAGAAACTCTCGCGCGTTAGCGATCAACATGGCGGAGAATCGGGGTCGCGCGACACCGAGGAACGTGACTCCCAGCGAAAAACAGAGATGTCACTTTTTCCTTTTTTGTTCGGACAAACGCGATTCTGACGTTCAAAGAAATGTGTACGGTGCCAGTGAATCGCCGCGCCGCGCCGTCACAATTTTTCATCGGGAAACGGCCGACCAGAAGAGGTTAGGCGTGCCGATATAAATGAAACTCTTTTGCGGCGTGTCGCGGTACGTCGTACGCGAACGACCGGAAACGAATGGTAGTTCGAAATCGGTGACGTCATTCAACGAATCGATAACACTTACAGGTTACGGACCATCGTTGCGTGCACAGGCGTGAGAGAAAAAGAGAGAGAGAGAGAGAGGGAGAGAGGTAATGTCCGTTCGTCGGGTATCGTGGAGAGATTGGTCGCGTTTTTCGAGCGGAAGCTCAAGAATCGATCCGATTCCAAGAATACCGGCGACGAGACCGCCTCTATTCCCCGGCTAAAATTAAACCGGTCCGATTGTTGAAGATCGACGCGACACCCGGCGCGAGTATATCGGGTTCGCGACGAGCACCGCCGCCGAACGACAATTAACGATCGTATCCCACTTTCCGTTGTCTTTATATCGCGCGTTCATCCGCGAAAAACAACGCGCACGATCGAGTTCGTTCGATCCTCGAAAGTGGTCCAAAAAAGACGGCACATCGTGTCTGGTAAAAGAGCGTTACATTCCGTAAAACGTGAACGCGTAAAAACAATTTGTTGCTCCATTTAGCAAACGAATCCCTTTTTAAGTAAATACAACAATTTTTGGGACACGCTCTATCGTCTTTCGAGAAAACATAGGCATGCGATAAATATAAACCGTTTAATCGCTGTGACCACGAAATAAATATTATATAGTTTAAATAAATTGTTCCGATTTGGAAATGTTAGGCGGCTCGATCTTCGTGACCGTTTAACCCGACCCGATGTACCGGTAGCTTATCAACCGTCGGAGAGAGCGGTTAATTCGATTAGAGAGGATCGAATTCACGATTCGGGAGCATCGAATATAGAAACGATTCGTTTCGAACGAATAACAACGACGATAGCCATGTCGGATCGGGTCGAACGTCGGATTACCTTCGAGAGTAACCCGTAGCTCGAAACATTAATATTCGATGGTTCCGTGGGAGCCGGCGGAAAGGTTCGAAGCAACTCGACGCATTCGAGAGGAAGATTCTAGGTTGGACGAGGTTTCGGGATTCGACTTGGCCGAGTCGAGGCAGGAGATTGCCATTCCTCCTCGCGTCGGTCTCTCCCGAAGCAGCTCGTTTCACCGATACGCGCTACCTTTTGTTTTGTCAGGCATTGTGCTGGCCCGAGATTACCGCCGATAGCGGCGTCGTTCTTCCATACCGTTTCGAAAATTGCTCCCGGTAATAACTTTTGCGCGTCCCTGCGTCTCGTCGCCCCCGATTCCCGCTCCTCGAGATTCCGACCGCCGAATTTCGAGGTCCCCGCCGAACAAGCCAAACGAAAACTCGCCCGAAGATACCCTGAACAGCGTTTCCGCGAGGCCAAGCAAACTTTTCGTAAATCGACTCGAACTACAGGCTGCCCCGAAAATGTTGTACTTCCCTGACAGCGGTGATTTCCTCGGGTCGTTCCAAGTAACTTTTTCCCTTGCGAAAATATTACCCACCACGGTTTTCGATCGAAAACATAACGCGTACGGATAATCGCACGGCTTCCGCCGCTGCACGCGCCCGAGTTGTTTGAATCGAGATCGTCGAGTCGGTTGAAATACCGCGGCACGAACGGTGTCGATTATACGTATAGGTGCGAATTACAAAGTTCTCCGGCGGGGATGCATGCTCCCCTCTCTTCGCAGGGAACTCTGTTCATCGACGGGTCCGCGTCCTTTCCGGGGTGAATCGCGAGGCAGTCGCGAGCGTTTTCACGGTCCGCTGGCTGCTTCGAGCCGTGAAACGCTTCGGAACGGATGGGATAAGTGGGATTCGCGGATCCGTTAACAATGGTAGCTGGCAAAGGGACGAATACGGTTGCCTGTAACGGCACCGGGGCGCGGCGCGCTGGTAAGGAGAGCGGCGAGAGGCCGGCCCGCCGAGGATCGATGCGAATTAACCCTCGACCGCTGAACCGGCTTCGCCAAGATTCCACCGAACATTCTTTCGAAGACCACTGTCCGACCGTGGCCAGTGTGTGCCGATAACCAGACTTGCGCATTTCATGCGTTTACAAACAATTTAAAAAGAGAAAAATATTAGTTACGCTCAGTTTATTAACCCCTTGCGCCACGATATCAAAGTCAGACTCGCGACGAAGATTCTGAACGGAATCAACAAATATGTATGTTATTAATTTTCTTTAAGCTAAAAATAACATTCCTTTTTGTTGTAATCCATATACGTATGTATACGGGGGCGAAATTGCAATACCATAAGATCTCGCAACGTGGCGCGGGGACGAGTCGTGTAATCGAAGATGGCCCAAAATTTTTGCATTTGTTATCTTGTAATTTTACTAAAACTATAACCGATTTAAATTAAATTATGTAATGTAAGTTTACTTTCTTTGTAAAATATAAACTGTTTTTTTTCTGGGGACCAGAAATGTGTAGTTTCGCCACTGGATATACATATGTATAGCTTTTGTAGAAAACAATGAATATATAAATTTTCTTTATCTTTCTATGAAATTCTGAAGAATTTCTAATCGTTGTAACGATGTAATCGTTTGATATGTATATCGAACTTCTGTTTCTTCCCAACAAGACAATTTTTATTTTGCGTAAAGGTCGGAAATCTTCCAACAACAGTTTCATGTACGTTAGCTAGGACTTTGCAGTCTGAAAGAGACGTCGCTGTTACGCGACATTCACTGGGATTAGGCGCATCGATTGGAATTAACTCTCGACCGCCGAACCATGCTTGCTAAGATTCCACAAACATTCTTTCGAAGACGACAGTCCGACCGTGTCGAGTGCTAACAACATTTCCATTAATATTAGCCGGAAGGTTGTAGTAGTCTGAGAGACACAGCATTGTTGCGCGATATTCGCTGGAATCGAGCAGATCGATTCGTGAATCGTGACTCGTAGACCGGAATGGAGAATTGCAAGTTGAATTAGGGTAATCGTTTCTTTCAACGGTCCGAGTACATCTCTTCGAATAGAATATTCTTGAATGCTAGCCGGTACGTTGTAGTCCGACTATGTTACCGTTGCGGCGATATTGGCTGGGATTAAGCGGATCGATTCCTGAATCGTAATCCTGGATTGCAGAGCCGGATGGAGAATTGCAAGGTGAATCGCGGGGTAATCGTTTCTTTCAACGATCTGATTATACTAATTTTCTCAGAGAAAAAAAAGTGCATTTAACAAAAACGTTTTGTCGAGTCAATTTCTCGCAATTTCCCCGTTTTCGTACACGACCTTCGCTCGCCGTTGGAATACTTCGAAATCCGGTCCGCGATTTCAGTTGTTCCTCGCGGTCGCGCGCCAATTGCGAGACCCGTCTCGAACCCGATGAAAGGGCGGCGCTGTTCTCGCGAAATACCTCTCCGAATCCGAATATATTGGCCCTCCACGGTCTTATTGTTTCCTCGATGGCCCGCTAATCGACAAAGGAGCCTCGAAGAACGGCACGACCGAACAGTCGAATCCTTGATCTAAAAATTTCCAGACGCGCGGGCACAACAAGTTTAGCCTCGTTCGAGGCTCGATCGTTCTCGAGAAAGAACCGCGCGGCAGCTCGACCTTCGCGCGACCGAGTCCTGCGAGATTCCACGCGA
Source organism: Lasioglossum leucozonium (assembly GCA_028454225.1). NCBI lineage: Eukaryota > Metazoa > Arthropoda > Insecta > Hymenoptera > Halictidae > Lasioglossum > Lasioglossum leucozonium. The sequence continues at coordinate 176,559 of CM052207.1, forward strand.
TCGAGATTGCACGCCCTTGCCGAGGACTTCCGGTCCTCGTGAACCGTCCCAATTTCGTGCCCGCTTTCATTCGACTTGCAGATCGAGAGCCGGCTCTCTCGCTCCGAGACCCATCTTATCTGCGCGCTTTAACCCTTCGCTCTCCGGCCGATTTTCAATCTATCCTAATCTGCTCGCTTCGACCGTTACATTTACAGGCCCGCGAGAATCTTATTTGAATAGTACCGGTAACTTCGGTCACGGTCGCCGTTCTTAGTATTATTATTACTAGATTGTGGATTTTTATGCAAAGCGTAACTGTTTGCATCGAGTAAAGTAGATGTTTCGACGTATAATAACGACATCGTAGAATCTATACAGGGTGAGTCACCTAACGTTTGTACCTCGTATACTATATCTTTGCGTTGTTTTCAAGGATGATAGTTCCTTCCGTTAAGAATTCGGTGACCGAATAAATAATTAAAAAGAAAAATTAATATATAACTCGCAAACGTGCAGAGCTAGCAAAATATTTGGGACGTAGAAAGTGTTCCGGGGCTCTCGATTTTAGTAAAACGCGGGCTTGCTAATTTTCGCGGGGAGGTCTTAGTTTCCCGTACCGCCCTCCCTTCCGATGGAGAAATTTCACGGCTCGCTTGGTTATTCGATTCCCATCGGATCAACGCGAAAATGAGACAAAGGGAACGCGGAAACGAGCGAAATCGGAACAAACGATCGCCGCCTCCCTATGGAAATCCTATAACGTCCCGACGTCTGCGGCTGTATCGGAAGAAGAACTTCGAACGGCTAAGGAATTCCGCCCATCCGGTGGAATATCATCGATTTTCCAGATGTAGAACGCTTCTACGAAACTCCTCGGGACACTCGAGACCTTTGAACAGCCATCGAGGACGCTCGGACCGCTCCCATCGCTGCGAGAAGACTTTCAGAGATTCTCGAACGTCGTGAACGCCTTCGAGGATTCCCGGAGGAGGACCTCCAAGGTCACCGCGAGGAACCCGGTACAATTCCTGACAGACCGACGGAGGAACTTTCTAAATGAACTTTCGATTGTCTTTGGAACACCTTCGGAGGATGTACAAGGCTCTCGATGGGCTATGGAGGTTCCCGAAGAAGTCTCGAGAATCTTGGAAGACTTCCAGAAATCCGCGAAGAATGCGCGAAGTATTGCGGAGTCGATGGAGGTCGTTTAAAAGGGCTTCGAGGTCCCTGTAGAGCCTGCGAGGGTTTCTAGCCTAGATGTCGGCGTCGGTTGGCTCTATTCGGACCCGAGGTATCGAAATTTAATTTCTCAATTTCCGATTTTGATTAAACGAACAGCTTAGGAACTCCGGAAGAAGCAGTACTACAATAGTTTTCGGAAATTGACGAGTGAAGCAGTTTATAAATATTATCGGTTACATAGTTGTAAGAATGGTCACCCGTCGCAGGGTTAACGAGTGGCCAAGCTTCGTGGGAGACAATCGGGCCGCGCTCGAGGTCGTTGACGTTGTCGAGGCTTTCTACGGCTCTCGTAGATCCACCAAGGACATTGGAGGACTCGCATGGAATCTCCGCAGGACTAAAAATTTTCGAAAGACCTTCTTCCGTTTCATCTGCGGGAGCGAGTTACCGATTCTTTCAGGGAATCGAAGCGTTTTCCAAAGAAGAGAAGACGCCGAGAGCGATCGGGAAACGCGAGGAAAAGGGAGCAAAGACCGTGTCGGGAAAGAGGTCACCCGGATTTCGAGCGATCCGAATTCTCGCCAGAAACCAAGCCGTATCTCAAGGTAGCCCATCATTTTTCGTGGGAGGAGTTTTTGGCACGGCTGTCGGGATTCGCTTACCCTTTTTCTCGTTCGCCGGTGATCGATCGCGGCACCAGGACCCACGCTTTTACCTAGCACGGACACCGGTCGCCTTGCCGAACATCGAACAAACACGTAATCGAGCCGCCTCTCTAGCGGCTTTCAACACCGGCGCGGGTCTTCCTCTTCCCCCTCCGGCCGCCCGGGCAGCCCGTATCCGGTATACGCGCGGAAGAACCAACGGAATAACTCGAACGATAAATAGACCTTCGAGACTCTCGCGATCGGGAAGCGCGGCCGGCTCGAGAGATTCCTCGGCTTTGAATCTCGATAACGAATTTGGTCTCTCTCTCTCTCTTCTTGTCATCTCGCTACAGTAGAGCCTCGGTTATCCGTACTAATCGAGAGGACACGAGTGCTCGAATAATAGAGCAGCTGCCTCGCTACAATATTAGATTGGCAATCCAATGTTCCATGTATGAAGATAAAAAAATACAATGTAGAATTGATACACCGTGGTCACTTCAACGTAGCATTTCACTTTGCAAGATTGCATCTTCGGAAAGTTGCGCGGTACATCTTGCAACGCGCCGGCGACAGGACGTCTTCAGGATTTGCATAAGCCTGAGCGACCACTCTTCCGGGAGCTCCCATAGCATCGCAGTTTCTAAAATAGAACGAGTACGCCCTGCTATTTCTCAGCATCGTTTTATACCTTCTAACGTACGCGTTCGAACATGATTTTCGTCTGCAAGCTAACGACGCGAGCAAGGAGTCGCGACAATGGCGGCGTCGCGTCGGGCACAGGTGTGCAGGATGATAAAGAATCGCTGGGCTCGAGTATAGGCGAAAGCCACAGCGAGTACGGAGATTGGCTAGCGATATTCACGAGCGGGCGCGCTCATTGTGCTCGAACGGGACGCTAATGTCGTCGAACAGACGGTATCCGACAGGGACGTCCTGCGAGAACCTCCCCCTCGAGGCGTCTACTTTCATAGCTAACGAGCCGTAATCTTCCAAAGGTATCTCTCTCTCTCTCCTGCCTCTCGGATAGTTGTTCCATGCGGTTTCCCCCGGCGGGAACGAAAAACGGAACGACGAAAGTGTTACAGGGACGCGAGGAAACCGTGCTCCGCAACCCTCGAACGTCCATCCGTCCCCGAAGAAATCGCTCCCGAGGCGGGAACAAGGACAATGGCTCGCGCGCGACACCGAACAACGGAAGTGCCGGTGCAGCGTTTCCTTCCGACCAGCAGACGATCGAATAAATTTCCCCCGAAAATCTCGGAAATCGCTGTCGAGACGCGGCGACAACTACCCGCGTAGTCTCGGATCACTTTTCACTGGAAAATAACGCTTTTCTTTTCCTCGTTCTACTTATCGATAACAGTTTCCTGACGATGAAACTCTCGGCTCGCAATTCCGTTAATTTTTACATTTATAAATTGATGTTTACCGGTGTCGTGTTTATGCCAATCGTTTCCAGGTAATTCCACAGCGCCGGTCATCGGTAACCAACGCGGCGGTCATCGTGTTACCAGGCTTCCGGTAGATAAAGCGTTGACAAGTTGAATATCATTGCAGATCAAATCCAAAAATTTATTAGGTACATCGTAGGATAAACGATCGCGAATGCTACGCGAGATCGTCGAATTCGCCTTGACATATTAAACAATTTAACGATTAACAACCTCGCCAGCAATCGATCGTCTCTAACACCCAGTTTTCGACTCGAATTTCGCGATATACTTGCTCGCGAAGTTGCGTTTTCGTTCCCCTCCTCCCCTCCCCGCTGGCACGCGAATCAATCGGTTCGCGGTAGCTTCGTTGACCTAGCCTAACCGTCGGCTCTGCGAACAAGGTAGCGAAGTCGAAGGCCGAAACGGTTACCTCGGTCTACCGTTGACACTGGCAGCGAGCGCCGACAATGGCAGCGAAGCGTTTGCCAGCGTCTGGTTTCGAAAGGCGCAGCCTAACCGGTGCGGTGTGTTTCTATCGATCGATCGACCTTCCTCGTTCGACGAAGGTGGGCCACCTTTTCGGCTTCACCTTGCACCTACGCCGACGAGGAAGGCAAAGGGCAGGAGAGATTGATGGCTCGATAAACTGAGGGAGAGTCGCCGCGCACCGACGAGTAGTCGCGCCGAAATCCTGGCCAAAAGTCACAGCCAAATTTCTTCTCGTCGTTTCGACCATACGCGGGCAATGTCGCTTGTGTCCGGAACGAAATTAAACATCGATGTACGCTTTTACGGACGCTCCGACGATTTTATATTTAAAATACGGACTTCGATGCGTATTCTAGAATTTTCTTAGATTTTTCGAAAACCTAGAAAAATGAAAAAAAAAATTACATACAGAGGATTAAGATTATACGAATTTATTTTGTAATTTCTTTACTATTTTGCAGAGACGAAGAAGAAGAATGTAATTAACTAATAAATAGTATGCGATAAACTTGAAGAATTTACTATACAGAAAGCTAAATATATTTTACATTCTTATTTTTGGAAATACCAAGAATACTTTTGTAATATTAATAGATATAATTAAATCATTTGAACTGCAACTTTAGAAATTAGGTGAACGGGTGGTCCTCGAATGCACGCACGCTGTACGCGCCTAAAGAAATACCTCGCAGTTCGCAGCAATTTTCGTTCGACAGAAATAAAAAGAGAAACCGGAACGGTGAATTCTGGATGCCGTTATTATCGCGGATTGAAAAATAAATTCTACCGGGAATTTCATTGGAACTTGCGGAGGAATTCGCGAAACCCCGTCGTCGGTCAATGGAGTCTCCCGGAGCACGGTATGACGTCATTCGCGCGTCCCTGTTTCGCGATCCAACAGCGTTCCACGATCCATGTCACCGGAAAACACCGTTCGCTAGGGATGGGATCGAGTTCAGCGTGTACTCGCGATTCCGAGTCAATTTCAACGAGCCAACTTCCATTCGGTAAGTTTCGAACGCCTAAGTGGATTGCAAATTTTATGGGTCTATAGAATATACTCCGCTATCGGTCCGCGAGGGTGTTAAAAGGGTGTTTTCATTAGGCTAGCACGACCAACTACGCCCGCCAGCGAGTCTAATCAATTCTCCGGTTCGGTCCATTTTGAAAAATTCGTTCGACTCGATCATGACTGGAACCTGTTCGACCCTCGAAAATATTTTTATGGTTTCGTGGTTCTACCGTTAATAGTCTCCATCGATCGGATAGAAGCCTGATCGTTTATGTTAACTCGTCGTGATAGCAACTGTAGGTTCTTCGACACTTTTAGATCAAGTCCCGATGAAGATCGGTTCTAGCGACTGTATATTATGAACAGAATTAATTGTTAAAGATACATAGATATTGCGTCAGCCGCAACGATCTAAGTTAATTCAACAACTGCGTAAAATTAAGCTTCAATTACCCTTAAGTTTGGAAATATTAATTGCCCGACCTAACATAAAAGCTTGTTTACTCGTATTTAATTTCTTGAAAAGCTGTAAGCTACGTATTTAATTTGACACAATGTAAACTATGTACGTACGAATGCGCGTATACTGTATTTTATCTTTATCTTACCTTAGCGTAGCAGAAATAGATCTCTGTCGAGATCTGAAATGCTCGATAAAAAAAAAGAAAACAAATATTGCGTCAGCCACGCATGACCCGACGATGAGAGAAAAACTTCACCATCATTTTTTAAGAGAACGATCGAGTTTCGTCCGATGGTTCCTCTTGCACTTTTTATACTTGCGACGAATAGAATACGATGCGATAAAGAAAAAATGTTTGACCTTTCGACCTTGAAATTCAAAGTTTACTATGCGCCACCTTCCTTACATCGGTACCCCCCCATTGCAGAAGCGAACAGTTGTTCGGCACACAGAAACAGAAAATGAGGAACGTACGAGGATTAACGACTCGCATTGCTGTATCAAAGTTCGCCGTCTTAACGAGAGGAGTTTACAGACTCGCGAGAGATCGTTCAAGTCGTACGATCGTGATTCATCGGTGAAGTTGAAGATCCGAAGATAAAGTTTCCGGGCGTCTGACTAATAGCAGATGAAATATGCGCCGGCGTTAATGGTTTAAGAGCGTGTTCGATTGCTCCCGTTGACCGTAAAGCGGCGAAGACGCTTCCCGGGAGCCGGGACCGTAGCCATAAGTTCCGAGAGATCGTCCGACGCCGGATCGTCTCGAAGATCTCCGAGCCAGGCCAAAGAGCGAACAAACGAACGAACAAACGAACGGACAAACCGCGATAGCCCGCGGTATACGTATCCGACGGGAATCGAACCGACGATGACCGACCTCTCGACCTCTATTCCCCGTTCCACGGCCTGTCGATAATTTATTCGATTCGGTTGTTAACAGGCCGGAATGGTTCCGAACGAACGGCCCCCCGACAATTCATCGTTGTTCCTTGTTGACTGCACGGCAACCCGACGCACGCCGCCGATGCATACCGAGCTCGTGGGTCCGATTAATTGGATGATCCCGCCTCCTTAACCCCGTGAATCGTCTAGTGCGTCGATTAGCTCGGCCAACCGCGCGTGAAATTGCAATTGTCACTCTGAAATCGATTTAAGGAGAAAACGCAATAACCGAAGAAACGCTCTCGCGGACGCCATTGCTCGGAATCTTATAGCATGTAGGTGGCGGTGGGAAATTAATATCTTTGAAACCGATCCGTTTTTGACCTAACAACCCTAATACTTTTATTTTTTTTTATAATAGGACGCCAAGATACAACGATTAATGAGAAAGAAATAGAATGTTATTAAAATCGATTGAAGCGGTCTTAATTATTTTATTTAACATCGATTAGCGTGATCATTATGTTTTTATTAGATTAAATTTTCTTTGAACAATTCTTTTATCCCAATTCGATGGTACAACCTCTGATGCAGCCTCCCCGAACAAGGGGGTGAATCTACGCGAGAGAATAAGTCGAAAATTGACGGGATAAATTTGTTTTTTAATTAGAGGCTTTGTTTAGCGCGATAGAGCATGATAGTTTACGATAAGAGCAATCTAAGTCTGACGTCAGATCGCGATTAGCAGTCCGGTGTGCGATTATAAATGGCGCGAACGAAGCTTTCGAGCGGAAATGTCGCGAGGAGGGTGAAACTTCGCGGACTCGACGGAACAGAGGAGGGTGTTAATTGAGATCGATGTTGCGTTTTCGAGTCGGGGGGTGGAACGGGGATGCAGTTCCCGTCCCTGGAGACAGTTTCTTCTCTTCCGTTCGAGTCCCAAAGCTTCGCGGTGCCGATAAATATCTAGTTCTACGAGCAGAACGGGTACGAAGCCTGGGGACGTTCGGATGGTTCCGTTAACCCTCGTTTATAACCGTTAAGGGGAATATCATTTTTTTCAGGATACGAACATCGACCTTTGATAGCAAACGCGTTAAAGAACATTTACGGTAGGACCGTAAGGAACAATATTCATTGGGTGTGATTCCTGAGGTCTTCTCAAGTAACTTTCTCCTTTGCGAAAAACGCGGACCGATCAGAGCGCGGCACAATGGACGGACTCTGGCTCGGCCAATGCCAACGCCACGCTCAGCGGGGCCTATCGTAGCCGCGCTCCGATTGCTCCGTGTTTTTAGTTAACAACTCCTTAACCAAATCGCGGAGAATATTTTCGAAACGGGAAATATTACTCCAAATAACCTCAGGAATCGCCCCTTTCAAGGAATAACATTTGTAGGACAGCCTGTATAATCAATGTTCAAAATTAGTCGAAGCTTATGGTTATACTATTTGTTTTTGCGAAATTATTACAATTGAAATGTCGACAATATTTCGAAAATCAGAAATGTACCGTTTAATTACTTTTTCGATGTACATATGTATATGTAATTTCGATTAACCGGCCAATATTTTATCTGGTCGGTGGGCCGATTGAAATGGACTCTAACGTATAGTATACAAAATGACTATGGATCTATAGAGGATGCTGTACGATCGTTAGGTGTGCGTGCGAATTGATTCGATAATATTTAGATTTGACGAGATACAAGAAAGAATGTATGTTTTCGAAAAAATAATAGGAAATGTGAATAAAAAATAGTCGGACGAAACGAGCGGATCCGAGGGGCACCGAATCAATTTGCACACGTAATATTTCGCTTTTAGTTATTACGAGAACAAACAGCTCGGTGAATTTCGCTGTTCCCCGGCGGTTTGTCGCTACGCCCAGACGGACCGTTCCCGAGGAAATCAAATTACACCGCGTACGAGATTTCAACTAGCCAATTTCCATTGTCGCTGCCGACCGGGATAGCGACGGATTTTTTGCTGATTTTTCTCCCCCCTAAACCAGCGCATCTTGAAATATCGCGTCGGTTGCCATCAACCTCGTTGCCCCGATAACAAAATAGAAAGACCAACGTCTCGATGACTTTTCAATCTCGAGCCGCTGCGACGCGAATGAACGGAGGTGCGCTCGACGTCATGCAACTGCGACAATTTCCGCGTCCCTTCGACCGATAAAATACCGAGAGAAGGCCGAGCATTATGCGGCGCATTTCGCGAACGCTCTGTTTCCACGCCAGAGTCCCCCACCCCTGCCAGAGCGTACCCGCTTTCAAGTTTTTAAAACTTCTTTGTCGTTCTTTATTTCCTGAAAGAATATAATTTGTATCTGTATATATGTGCTCCGATTACTATACGAGGTGACTCAAGAATGTACTTCGGCGAAGGGGATGATTCCCGAAGTCATTCGAAGCAACTTTTTCGCGGCTACGACAGACCCCGTTGAGCGTGCTGTTGGCATTGGCCGAGCCGGAGCCCGTCCACTGTGAGCCACGCTCCGATTGGTCCGTGTTTTTCGTGAATAACCGCTGAACAAAGCAACCGAGAACATTTTCGTATCACCCCTTTCAAGGAAGTACGTTTCGTGCGTTTTTATACTATGTATCGCGTTTCGAAGTTTCAGCGTTAACGCGAATAACTGTAATCATGAAAGAAACCGTAGTGGTTAATTAAACGATAAAAGAATGCATTAATGTTCGAACCGTCTAGATTCGTTACAGGCAGCTTCTCACGGTGCAGAGGGAGAGGCGAGGACTTAACGCGGACAGAGCTTAAAGCCGTCGAGCGTCGGAGACAAGAAAATCCGCTCGAGTTAATTTGCGCGCTGCGTGCACGGTCGCGAGCGAATTTCCTTGTAATTGCCTCGGGGGCTAAGCACGGCCGTTAACCGATAAAAAGAAGAAGAGAAGACGGAGGCGAGGATGGAAGAAAAAAATTCGGCCGCGGTCGCGCGATCGCTCGCGATGAAATTTTGATCTCGAGCGCGCGTTGCGGCCTGGGTCTATTTATAGCGAATTGTTGACGACGAAGTGGCTTTGACGAGCGCGGTTGCGAGAGGAATCACAAGGCGAGGGAGAAACGGATCGACGGTTGTGCGCGAGAAAGAGAGAGACGGAGGGAAATAAGAAAAGACAAGAGAGCGAGGGCCGAGTGAAAAGACGTCGCGAGATCGGGAACGGGAACGGGAACGGGAACGGGAACGGGAACGTTGCTGGGAAAAAATGGCGGAATGCCGAGCACGGAAGGAAAGGGTTAGACAAAGAGGAGACGGCGAGACAAAGCATCCCCCGAGCAACTCTGCCGCGGATAAAAGCGAGCAAGGGGTGAACGAGGCCGGTCGGAAAAACGAGCAACAGATCCGGCCGCGCCGCACCGGTCGCCCCGGCGTGGCGAGATCGTTCGTTCGTTCGTTCGTTCGTTTCGGTATTTTTCCCTCGTTCGCCCCGCCGCGAAATTCTATTTGGGCCAACGGAGCGCATATACGGTCCTCGATTTCCCACGAGGGGTCAGCCGAATTCATAAAGCCAATCTATTCCACTGTGCGGCGCGCGCCGTCGTCGACCGGAACCGTAAAAAGCCGGACGAAATGCTCGTATCTCTGTTAATTAGGCGTTTGAGCGGTGTCTCGACGATGGACGCGGCCGGATCCTCCGGATCACAATTTTACCGTGTGTACAGACGCTGCTTCCGGATCTCTTGTTAGCGTAGGAACTGCAAACGTAGAAATTGTACTAATTCGGTGACGTAACTTCTTTGATTTTAATGATGTTTTTATATGCAACTTTCGCTGGCCGATTCGCGATATATTGCTGATTAAAACGAGACCAAACACGACGCTGTTTCCATCGTATTTACTTGCTCGAGGCACGATACGGTAGTGCCTCCGTTATTGGAACTAGCCTGTGGACTACTCGCTCTATCAACAAAATATTTAGATTTCTGACTGACCGTTTGTGTAATCCATTCGCATCGTTAACGTATACATATATATACGCTCAATTTTCCTGATCGCTATCACCGGAGCCGTATACATTCGCTCAACATTGTTGGTCGCTATCATTATTCGTTAGCTAAGAAATAGAAATGGTGATAAAGACCTTTTATTCATATTTCCTTATGATGCAAATGGGTTATCAAAAGTAATGAAGGATAATTTTTGCATGAAAATCAACAATTACGCAGATATGCGTTCAACGATGCATAGTTGGAAACAGTAAAACAATATCGAATGTAGACGAACGAAAAATTTTCTAATTCATAATTTTCTGCTTGAAAATTTTTAAAGCGGACTGCAGGATTGGAAATGCTGGTCAGCAGCGTGCGCGAAAAATCGCGTGCGTTCCGTGGCAACAGCTCGTCGCGGTGTAAATTTCGCATGGCACGGGCCCCTTAAATTCAAGGTAAATCAACGGAGGGTGGCAGAGAGAGAGACGGAGAGAGACGGAGAGAGACGGAGAGAGAGAGAGAAAGAGAGAGAGAAAGAGAGAGAGAGAGAGAGAGAGAGAGAGAGAGAGAGCGGTCCCGTATCGGAAATGCATAGATAACGCGTCGTCAGCCAGCCGTGTACCAAGAGTTTGCAAACGCGGCGACCTGTGAACCTGGCAGAGCTCCAGGACTCGCGTCAAGACAGAAAGAAACCACCGATTACAGCGGTCCCCGCCTCCCCGTACCCGAAGGGTGGATAATAATCATCGGACGGAGCGTTATCGAAATCGTCCCTTTTGTCGGGAACTTAGCACGATGATAACAACTCCTCAACGATGGCTCGGAATCTATCGAACACTCTCGGCACATGCCATCCCATCGCCCGGGAATTCTCATTTCGATTCGAGCATAGATTCGTCGGTGATAAACGCGCGTCAAAGTTGCAACGCTGGGGAAACCCTGCTCGCGAGATCGACGTTAAATATTTCGAGAGCAATCAGCTCCCTTTGTGATCGCTAGACCGCGGGTCTCTATGCAACCTCCATCTTCATAGATAATTTTAACTGTAAGTAAGTAAGTTGCACAACCCAACTAACCAACGTAAGTTGTGCTTCGACAGTGACTTGCGTTAAAAGCGACTGTGTTGCCTTATAAAAAGGACAAAATTGAATATACTTAGAATTGACAGAATATTCATAGTAATATAAATTTGAACGATAAAATTGGAATGAAAAGAACTAAAAACGGTCAGCTGATCAGCGGTGGTAGTATTAACACTAAAACTACCATTCCCGGTGAAATGACCGTTTTCAGATTTCGTATTTTACAAATATTGAATTTATAAAGATGCTTCGATTCAAAATGATTTTACCCGATTCTACATTGAAGCACGCGTTATAATAAAAATCCAAATAAATTCGATCGTCGGTTAGATGGTGCTCGGTCGGTTTAGTGCTAAAAACGACGAACTTTCTTTCGATCGTTGGAGAAATTACCTTTCGATTCGCAACGCGTATTGTCAGCGACAAGGGGCGCTTCGAACAAGAGAGGACGAAACGGGAAAGAGAGAAAGAGCGTCCGCGGTAACGTGACTCGGCGCACCCGAAACCGTTGGAACAACAAAAACATTGAAGCAATAGCGGAACGTGGAAACACGAAGAATTCTAGAGACGAACCCGCGGACCCTTCTGTCGCGCGCATTAGAAATAGAAAAATATTGTCGGAACAACGTTGGTCCGCGACACATAGAGAAGAGTTTGGGGAGCGCTGACGCAACTGTTTTCACGCGACTCGTTAAGCGTGTCGACCTCGATCCGATCGCGTAAGCCTTTCGCGATTATCTTAACCGGGAAGCCCTAATAAATCTAACCTCCCCCTCTCTCGCTCGCTTCTCGAGGAAAAGCTCGTGATTCACGCCCCTGAACGACACACGCCACCCGATGGGGGTGGGATCAAGTTCAATATATGTTCGCGAAGTTTCACGAGTTGGAGACCAGCCGTTCGTTTGCCACATCGATCGCAACTCGACAAACTAAAAAATAGTTGACCATGTAAATACGTAATAAACGTATAAACGCGCTTCTTAACTTTTGGCATTTAAATATAATATACATATATTGGCAAAGTAAATATTTTCTGTACCGATTTCGAGAAACAGGCGGTACATAAAAATTTCTTTTAATTTATATTAATGTATATTCAAACTTGTATTATATGTATATCAATACCGTCAAATTCTTTTAATTTTTTCACAGTTTCATAATTCGCCAGTTGCAGCATAAAATCCGCAGTCTAGTCAATATGTACATGTTAATTTAAATAACAACATGAACAAAGTTTAATTTTAAATCATGGCTACCACAAACGTGACGCTGGTAGCCAATCCGTCAAGAAATTTATTGTAAATACAAAAGTAAAGAATAAAGTTAAAAAATAGAGGCTGGGTTAGGTGTAGTCGTTGGCGAGCCAAGTTTGACAATTTTCCACAAGCCAGCAATCTTTAACGATAAACCTACGACCACCGGTCAAAATGACCGATTCCACATTTTTTATTTTACAATTATCGAAATAATAAAAATGGTTTCATGAGAAACGATCGTATAGAAGATATCTTTTTGGTAGAGCACGTATTACAATAGGAGCCGCGCAAAGTTTAGATAAAATCAATCTTGGTTTACCGTTAAACACGAACCGTACGCATTCTCGGTGAAAAGTCAAAAAACCCGGTGGCTGGTTAATCGATTTGGCTCGTGGCTAAAATAATACGCCGATTATCCTTCGCTTGCAAGAGGTACTTGTACTATACGAGAACTGCGGACGTTTATGCGAATTCCCGGTTTTACAGAATCGACTCGTTCATCGCCGAATCACGCCTCTAAAGAATTCCACCGAGTGAAAGCAATCTAGAAACCGAAACTGGAAAGTTCGAATCAAAATAATGATTCGGAAAATCTTCTGGCAACGAAGTAAAATAAACGAAACCAGGAACAAACGACTCGGACGTACGTTGTGAAAGTGACCCAGATTCGCAACGAGACACCGCGTCGAAAGGATCTCTCCACCACTGCCGGTCGGACGACCGGTTTCAGATTTTTTATTTCACAATTGTCGAAATTGTCAAAATTCTTCCATTAGAAAGGACGTTGCGCGTTTATTCGAGCACATTGAAAATCGAATAAAATCTGAATAAATTCAATCTGCGCTGCATCGATAAATTCGGTCGAAAGGAAAGATCAACGTTGGACAACCCTTTCTAAAATCTCTGTAACTCGCTCGACGTTGCAGAATTTTCTCAATGGGAGAACGCACCAACGTTACGACATTATTATCGACACCGTACGAACACATTGCGAGTGCCAAATTAGCAGGCTCAAAAATACCGAACGAAATACAAATTGTTAAAACCATTACGGTCCTACGTCGAGCTAGACTCGTCATTAACTTTTGCACCCTTATTCGATTAATTTATATTTACCAATAACGTCACGATTACGTGATCGAGCAATCTTAGTATTTCGCAATTGTGCTAAACAGATTAGTAAAGTTGCATGTATGAGAATGTAGTTGAATTGTACGTACGATGTTAGAGGAAGTTCTGGAAACAAAAGACACGAAGCTCTATGGACCGCGACGGGTTAAGATTTGTGATGCTGAGAGAGAGAAAGAGAGAACTTTTCCAATGTTCGAACGTATCGTTTCTCGAAGAGATGGTTGGCAAACAAGCTTTCGAACCTCAAGACCGTCTCCTCGGGACAACCCCGAATTTTGGAAAGCGGATTCGAGGCGGCTAAGGGAGAGAGACGATGGTGTTCGACCCCTAACATCCGGAATACTTCTGTCCCGATATCGCGAGGATCGAAAGTCGAGGGGTGCGTGCTCGTGGGCAGAGGGGAACGCGAGTCGTCGACTCCCGTCGTTGGTCTCGGAGGCTCTCCGATACGCCTCCTTGACCCTCTCTGACCCAAATATTTCCCGTTCGCTGTGGCCACGGTATCGCAGGATCGCCGCGAACTCGTACAAACGACTCTGCCTCGGTTTTCCGGGCGTACGCTCTCGGCCTCCTCGAAGGGATTCACCTGTTCTCGGCTCGAAGCGAGTCCGCTGGAACCGAGGCCCCTCCACACCCCTTTCTCTCTCTCTCTCTCTCTCTCTCTATATATATATATATATATATATATATATCTTCCCCACCCCCTGTGTCCTCTGTTCTCTCTGCCCTCCGTGACACCCTCCGACACCCTCCGAGACCCCCACCCCCGCGTCGACCGCGGAGGACACGCGTGGAACTCTCGCTGAGTACAGCAGCACTCACCCACCAATGGCGTAGAACACTCTCTCGGAAGTATATATATGTAACTGACGACGAGACGAGACGAGACGAGACCAGACGATACGAGGCGCGACTTCTATCGTTGTCGGCAGAGTCGCACACGGTGCACTCGGTTCGAGGCTCAGGTGGATCGCTCGATCTCTCGCGATCGACGAACTCTCGCGCGCGCGACACCGCCGACTGACTACTCCCCGGCGATTGATCCACAAACGTTCCACTTTTCCGAGAGTATACCCTAAACCCGACGGAGGAACCTCCTTCTCGCGATCGTCGAATCGATTCGTTCCGTGGGGATCTCGAGAACGATCTCGATGTGTGCGAGAGAGAAAGAGAGAAAGAGAGAGAGAGAGAGAGAGAGAGAGAGAAAGACGTTCGATCGCAAACACGGGTCCAACAAACGTTGGCCTACCAGGGTAGAGATAGATAGATAGAAAACGCAGATGGAGGACGAGAGGAAATGAGAGAGCGAGAGAGAGAAAGAGTCCGGTGGCGCACCACGCGACCGCAACGATCATCCAGAGGCCGCGCGGATGAGTCCTCGTCATCGGGCCGAGAGCAGTGATAAAAATGGGACGAGCCCGCTTCTTACGGATCGTACCAATTAGCAGTCCCGCGGGGCGATGGGCCCGGTCTCGGCTATCTGACTGGTCGCAGGATGGTGGCGGTTCTATCCATCGCGTTTCTGGATCGTATCGCCGCGAGGATCGATCGTGGTCGGGTGCACGCGCGCTGACCGGTTGCGGGTACGCGTCCGGGATACGTTTTGTCGCGGTTGTGTTACGACGATCGCCGAACTCGCCGCCGAGGATCGTGTTTTTTTTTCTCGCCGATTTTAAAGGTGATTCTCCAGCGAACTAGGTGACCCGCACCTCGCTGCTCCTCCTTTCAAGCACTCCGCCACCCCTTTTTCGGCTCTCCTCGCATGCACACTCCTCTGTGTCGACGAGGGTGTGTATATGTCTCTCCCTTTCTGCGCGCTCGTATTTGTGCGCGTCTCTCTCTCTGTTTCTGTGGTTTTCTATGTATGCCTTGTGTGTCTCTGTGTGTGTGTGTGTGTGTGTGTGTGTATATATATATATGTATAAATGTGTGTCGTGGGCGAGTTTACGCGTGTATCTATGGATGTTTATATGTGTGTGTGTGTGTGTGGTGTGGCGAGAGGGAGAGAAAGAGAGCGCGTACTCGCGTAGACGGATTCCGAAACCCAGCCGTGCGGCAGGCTGACCGAGTGGCGACTGAGACTCACCCTCCGTGGCGGCGCTGACTACCCCCGAACACCCAATCCCCCTAACGTTCTCTCCCCACCATAACCGACCACCCCCTTCCCGCCTCCCAACCTCCCTCTATTTTGCGTGACTTCGTCTCTGAATTTCTTTGGATTTCTACTACAAGCTCTCTCTCTCTCTCTCTCTCTCTCTCTCTCGTTCTCTCTTTCTCCCTCTCTCTTCTCCTCCTCTTACCCCTACTTTCTCTCTCTTCCTCCCTTTCGAACCGCGGCGGTATGGGAAGGGGCGGTTCGAGCGAAACTTTTTCGCCTGCTTCCCCTCTTTCTCTCTGTTTCTCCATCGGGGGTTTCCACGCCTGATTGATCCGAGATAGTTCGCGGAGCGTGAACGGGGCCGACCTTACCGCAGATGTTGCCCTGGTCATGGGCGCCATGGAGCGAAGATCCTCCAACGACACCGACTATCGGAGACAGGGGACCTTCTTGTCGGTGCTGCACCGTCTTCCCTGTCTGCGGAAGATTTTACCGTCGGGGGAGGGTAGGCGATCCGGGGTAGGGGTGGCTTCCGCGAGCTTCAGCCCCCCCTTGTCTCGTTTCTTTCCCAACTGCCGTAGTCGTGGAACACTTTGCCGGATAGCGTTCTTTATGAAAAAGGAAATTCGGGTCTCGCACCGCACGCCGACGTTTAGTCTAATGTTTAATCATTGGACCGCGTATCTCGCGCGTTCGCGATAGCAACGAATCGGTCAAACACTGTACCGAGAAGGCGTTGGAATAATGTAAAAGTATTTCTTTCGACTTCTAAACAGGATAAACCATCGATTTGGACAATTATTATTTCGCCTGAACATCCGCAGTCTATTAATTGTTGGCACGCCAAGGTTTTACTTCGTTGGTCGTTCGATCGCCGCACGAAGTTCAGCAGTTTTCAACCGGTATGCTTGCGACGCTAGGTTCAAAAATTTATTAACCATTTGCACTCTGAGATCGATACATTTCTTTTCGTCTAGAACAATAGTAATCCTATACGAGCTTTTCAAAATTGTGCAAATAAAATTTATTAACCCTCGTAATGTTATAGAGATGTTCCAATAATCATTTTTGATATTTTCCCTGGTAGTCTTCGAATTCTAGAAAGCGAAGCAATATGCATGAAAACAGATGAAATAATCTGACTAATAATCGAAAAACTGTATTGAATAATGGTACGGGAATTTTTAGTGGCGGCTAAGGGTGCGATAGGTCAATTTCAGTGGTTTTAGCCATGGTTGCCAGAAAATCCTCGAAACCATCCTGGCGTTAGAAAGACGTACTCGCGACGAGTAGTTGAAAAGATTCGACTCCTTCGCAAATAGTGTTCGCTCCATGGGTGAATCGGTCTCGTCGAAGCCGATTGGTTCGAGTATACGGCATCATCCGCGAGAGTAAAGGGAGGATTCTTCTCAGCCTAATCCGGAGTCGAAGAGGAATCTGCGAGTCGGAAGATACGGTCTGTCGGGACGCGGTGCGCTGGTCATGGAATCCCCGAGAACTCGGGAAACGTTGTTTCGTCTCGAACTCGCCCCTCGATTCGAGGATTTTCGCTGGCGAAGTTGAGATATGGTGCCTCGGAAGGGGATGGGGGTCGGGATGCGGGAGGTCCGAGAAACGGCGGTAACCCGGTTGCTCTTTGATTTTTCCGCTCGGTCGACGACGGTCGTGGTAGGAGAGGAGATCGTATCGGTGGATCGGGGAATCGGTGGTGTTCGACGTTTCCGGCGGTTTATTAGGTTAACGGAGACACAACGCGTCTACGCGAGTCGACGCGCGCGCGCCGCGCCGCGACGCGGATTCTGCGGGAACGGAGACACGAGAGGGAGGGGGTGTGGCGAACTAACCCTTCTCCAGGAGCGTCTCGTTATCCGCGGAACGTGTTTACCGTTTTAACGAACGACGCTTTAATTACTCGGCTGAGCGCATAAAGACGCGGCCCGCGCCATTGTGCCGCCCTCAAAGCCGTCCTCGAGCACCGGGAATCAAAAGCGCTCAAAGATTCGGACCGTAGCCTGCGCAAACCAGTGGATCTTATTCGTTTCGTAGGAAATAGAGCCGATGACGTACCGGAACGTCAAAATCAAACTATTTCCACCGGGGTTAGCTCGCAGTTTCGGCCAATTCGCGCTGCCGTGGTTGCGAATGGGTGTCGCTATCGGAACATGTTTCGTTGCCCACCTGCAATATTAAAATGTTTTATTGACCACGGCATACCTCCTCTACGAAATATGGACATAATTTAGCAGACAAGGAAGAGGCAATGGAACCGCGGTTCGACATTAGACAACTCAACGTACGCACGATTCATTTCACTATCTTTATGCGAACCGCGAGATTGTATCACGTATTTGCGATGGTGGTAGCGCAATGGGTTAACGCGTTTGTGGATCCAGATTCGTCCCATGAATCGTCCAATTTTATTACTTTGATCCGTTGATGCGCGATTTTTTATACGAGCCGCGTCCACCGGTTTCCAATCGCGAAAGTTCCGCCCCGTTCGGAGCTTTTAATATAGAACGATAACAGCGTGAAAATGCAAGCTATAATGTCCGCGAAACTGTCGATCTTATCGGTTGATACGAGCGAGATAGCGCTCTTAAAACGCGGCTATGAAACGCGAGTAACATATTAATACCGTCGAGAATTCCGCGGAACCGCGGCGATCTATTCGATCGGACCGAAAGCGAAGGTTGTTTGTTCGAGAACCGAAGCAATCACTTTAATCCCTCTATCTATGTATAACCTCGCGCCTTGGTACACCGAAATTTCCAACAGCCATATTTAACCGGAATTAACGATAATTCTTTAAAATTTACGTCTCTCCCTCGAGGATCCACGAATTGGAAAATTCACCGATACATTTGAACGCGCAAAAACTGTATCGAATACGCGTGTGACGTAATAGCCGAAAAGTTGCGATTCGTTCGACGGTGTTATCGAAACGATAGAGCAACGACGAGGCTGGGGGCGGTGGAGCACTCGCGAGAGTACGCGCGACGTCGCGTCCCGAGGCCACGCGACGCCCAGTGGCGTCGGCTATCGAAGAAAATCGAGGTTTCGTTCGGGCAACGACGATCGCGTTTCGATCCGCGAGAAAGGGGATGCGAACGCGAACGCCAACCAGTTGATAAGGGGCGATACGCAGGGTGGTTCGGGGCGTCGCGACGCTCCTGAATAAAGGAGGGAAACGCGCGAGAGGCGGAAGACGCGAGGAAGAACACGGGCAAGAGAGGGAGAAGAAGCCGACGGGGGGGGTTGGCTCGATCGAAGTTGTCGAAGGGAGGGCGCCACCTCGCCGGCCACCCCGTTTCCATCGGCGTTCGCGGCCGTGGACCGCGCGCTTATCACCCCTATCGCTACCCTCGCGGTTTCTCATCCCGCTCGACCCTTGCGTCGATACCCAAAATTTTCTCCCGTATCGGATAACATTAGCGCCGTCCCATGCTAACTCCGTCGCGGCAGGTTCCTCGTCCCGTACAACCGCGACGTCGATACCCAAAATTTTCGGCTGCTTTCGCCGAATTATTCGATTCGAAAAATGGAACTGATTCGGCACGAGGAATTTTTCTCGCCGACCGCAACTTTTCAACCGAGTTACCGGAAGATCCGTCGGCAACCGCGGAAGTTCGAAAGGGTATTCGAGGCTTTTCGGGTAAATCGAGGCGGTCGCTCGAACGCGTGCCCGTTTCCTCTAACTTTCAATTTATAAAAATTAAAATTCAAGACAGAGGGGGTACGTCGTACAACATTAATCTCGAGAATAATCGATTACTTCCGAGTTGCCCAGTGTATCGGAGCGTACGTAACTATAGCATGAAACGAGGGTGGTGGAAGAAAATATAAATTGATTGCCAAGCGAGGGTATCAGCCGCGTGTGTTTTCGTCCGTTCTCGGTTTAGCGATCGCGTATTTAAAAGTCCATTTGGCGGAGAGCCAGTCGGTGCTCGGAAATCGCGCGTAATTAATCCCACCCCCTTTTTCAAGAGGAAGCAGCTTCCCTCCCTTCGCCCCTCGTCTTGCGTTTTAGGATCAGCGTCGATCTTTCATAAAATCTTTACGACGGACGCGATTCGTTTCTCGAGAATAACTGTTTTGCAAAATAGCCGGGATAACCTGCTTCCCCGCGATGTTTATTAGAACGTGTGCTGGAACAAAGGAATATATTCGTGCGTATCTCGTGGAAACGCCACCGTAATTTCCAATGTTACTTTTTCCGGATGATTTGTTATCAATCGTTTCTTTAACTAAGTTGTCATAAAATTGCTGATACATTCGCTGCAACATTAACGCTAAACCTTAACGCTTCCGGTTTCACATTTTTATACAATATTCAGATATTCATCGTATTTGTTCGTATCACAGACACTCTTAGCACATTGAACGATCAATTGCAGATATCGATTACAAATTAACAAAAGAATTAATTACCGCCCAATTCTAGATCGCGCGCTAGAAAACTACCGTCTAAATTGTGTTATTATAATTTACCGCGTATAACGGTGCCGCGTAAATCCATTGAGAGCAAAAATGAAAAAATTTTGTTACTTAATGGGTTGAACGAAGGATATACATACATATGGTCCCCGTGGCTATCGTAGAGAACGTTTCAAAGTTTTGCTTGCGGTCGCGTGTCCGGAACGAGGATCGGGAACGCGATAATGTCGGAGGGGTGTCGCGGGGATAAAGAGCATCGCGGAAAAAAAGAAGAAAACGGCGAATCGAGGCGAGAGAGAAAAAAAGAATGCACGGGTCGCTAACGAGGCGCGTCGACGACGCTCCTTCTGGACGACGACCACGCCGAAGAAGCATTGGTATTCGCGGCACGGTCGCGTACATCGTGTTACCGCAGTTTTTCCGGGGAGATGACGGGTGCACGTTCGCGAGGCGCGGAGACTCTCTCGCTCGGTCTCGTCATTTGGTATGCCATTAATTAATTTGGTGCTCGAGAGCCAGCCAGACGGGGCTCGCAATTAGTGTCGGGGAATCAAAATGGCACGTGCGCGAGCCAGATGCTCCCGCGAGCATAGGGGTTCCCAGCCGGAAACCGCGCCGCGGCGCGCACCTCTCGCTCGAGCCGTAAAATCTCACCGTTCAGGTGCGTTCGAGAGATCGAAATCTCTGGAAAAATCGGAAAAGAATCGCGAGCCGAAACCCGCTCTACGGAAAGTGGAAAAAGAAACGAGAGTAACTCGCGCGCGCACGCGATCCTACGATTTGCCGGTCCCCGTTCAAGGACGAGTCTTTCGACGCGCGAACGCCGCCGCTGGGATAAAAATGGAATAGTAATAGAAATGTTTCCCAGAAGGTTTGGGAATCGCACGAGCGAGTCCGTTTACGCCTTGCGCCAAAGTGCCGATATTCGGTCAAGACACTTCGGTAGTCTTAGCTTCTCGAGTGCCGAAAGTACGGCGTCCACAAGTTTGCACCCGTCCCTTTACTTGCACCGGTCGGTAGTAAACGCCTCGCGTTCCTGTCCTGCCACGACCATAAATTCGGTCGGTCGGTCGTAAAGGGGGCAAGCAAAAGTCCGTGAACGCAATGCGGAAGAACACGGTGCGCGTTGCACGTTTACACGCTCACGCATGAACCCTGGCAGTGACGTGACCCGCGCGTTACGCTACACGCGCGGCCGTGAACCACTTTTGCCACCCTCCGACCGCATTTGTCCCTCGCGACTCGCGTCGAGGAAACCGGAAGCCGGTAGTAAATTCTCGGCGACGCACTGCCGGATAATGTTATCCCTCGGGGAATGAATCCGATTCCGCCTCCCATACGCTGCTTCCATTCATCCATCCCATGCTCTCTCTCTCTCTCTCTCTTTCTCTTTCTCTTTCTCTATCGCGTCCAGTTCCAGTTGCCGAGAAGTAAGACACCCGGTCGATTTTTCAACCGGCCGTGAAATTTAACTACCCTCGCTTCCACTCTAAGACAACCAGAAGTAAAAGGGCGACGCTAAACCGGTGGTGGTGCGCAGCCTCGCCGATGACCGTCACGGTTTTACGTCCTGCCGGGACTAGCTACCGGCCAACCCCCATAAACGCCGCAGTAACGCGGCCTAGGTGCGTTAATCGCTTTCATTTAATTAACCCTCGACTCCCGGGCCGGAGTCGAGGCTCGGTGGAGCTTTTAACAGTCGCCCGGCGAATACCATATCGCGTCCGTAACTGTCCCTCGTACCGTCGTTTGTAGAGCATAGCACGTAATAATAATAGTTTATCAATTGGGCTTTTGCGCTTTATGTCGGTAAAAGCTGATGCAAATGTCTCGATGCATGACATAATCGCATGGCTGTACATACGCTGCAGAGAAAGAATATGCATAAAGAAATACATCGTTAGACCGCGGATCTTTATGCAAAATAAAAATCCTGAATGATTGTGGGAAGCAGGACTTAAATAAAAATCCATTTTATTCCCTAATACTTTTTTTATACTGAAAACAACATAACACTGTTCTTAGATTATGCTAATTTTTCACAGTTTTATATTTCACCTAGCCACTTTCTTCATAAATGCATAAAAATCCGCTGTCTATACATTATACAATTGAACAAAGTACCGATGACCTTGCAGATAAAATAACATTACCGCAGCGTGGGTTCGTTGAAATGGTACAACTTTGCTTCGAGAACTTTTCCCCAGAGGTATTGGTCCACCCAGTACAGCGCATAAATTTATTAAAAGTACCTAATCTTGTTAACTAAGTTTTCTTATTACAGTTGATTACAACTTTATGGGATTTTTTACTGTGAATACGATAGGAGTTTGCGAAGCTGAAAATTGAACGGAGCACCCACTTCGCGCAACGGTTTAGAATCTATTTTAAATAATTTTCGAAAGTGAAAAGAATGCGAGTCTGTCCCGTCTACGACAAAGATTGCAGATCATATTTTCGCAGACACCTGTTCCATCTATCGCGCTCGCAACGCGATCGATCTACAGGCATGCGCACAACCGAGGCAGGTGGAGTTGCATCGCCAAAAATTGTCAGTCGTCGTCGAGCCGTCGAGCACGGCGAACTCCGGCACTACGATTTACTCGTAAACGATTGTGTTCGACGAGACGAGTAAAGGATGCAAGGAGTTTCTGACGGACCGCTAAAAACAATTTAAGATTTATTGCAACAAAATTGAACGTCAACAAATAAATGGTTTATTTACAGATGTTATAAACAAACTAGACTCTTAACCAAATGCTCAGTCCTTAAGTTTCTTGTCTTTGGATTCTTCCTTCTGCAGAAGGGCGCTGGCGATGCCCGCTTTCTTCAGCTCCTCTACTAATTCGCCGTTCCTATGCATTTCCAACAGTATGTCGCATCCTCCCACAAATTCACCGTTTATGAATACTTGCGGTATCGTGGGCCAGTTCGAGAAGTCCTTGACTCCTGCGTATATAGATAAAAATATTCACGTATCGTTTACTCTACCGAAATTATTTGGTTGTCTTTACCTTGCCTAAGAAGTTCATCCTTGAGAACGTCGTGTGCATCGTACTTGACGTCGTGCATCCTCAATATCTGAACAACCGCGTTGCTAAAGCCGCATCTGGGCTCTTCTGGTACACCCTTCATGAATACAACCACTTTGTTTTGCTGCGAACAAACAAATTCATTCCTGAATGGAGGGTGTCCACCGACAAACATTTCACGCGAAAAATATTATTCTCCGAGTCGTCTACGACGTAAAAAACGAAGCAGATGACATTTCGAAACTTAAAATAGACGATGTCTAACAATATCGTACTATATTTAATTCATATTATTCGGAGAACGACAAACCTTGACAAGGTCACCGATCTTGTTCAGTTTCGTAGCGAAGCACCTGATTCCATTGTAAAATCGGAATGGAATCATCTCTTTCTCCCAAAACGGCTCTCTTTGTTCACAATTTGACAATAAACAGAATGTTTCCACAAGAAAAAAAATACAACGTGCTAGAGGTTATCCGGTCGATACACAAATCGTGCCAAACCATTGGTTGTTCAGCGTTACCAGTCCCAGAGAGGCCGTGTTTATAGGTATATATGGTCTAAGGTCTAATGAGAATAAATGGAAAGAATCGACAGCAGCGCAATCTATGAACGATTGTACTAAAGTCCTTTGAATAATAGTGCAGCCACGTATGTGATCATTAGTTGATAGTAAAGATAAACAATTAATATGAACATTTTGGCATTAACAATCAGTTTGTTACTGATTGGTCAATTGTCGGAATGTACATTGTCACCGCCGAAGGGAAAGGTTACTAAAAAAGAGTAAAGGGAAAATCGAGGGCAAGGTAGACACAGGAAATTAAATTACAAAAATTGTTAGTAGCAATTTTCGCTTTATTAATAATTGCATTCACAGAAAGGTCCGAGTGATCAAGATGTTTTTAATCGATTACTAGTAGTGAAGAATCCGAAACCTAACGATATTATACGAGAATCCGGAATCTATTTTTCGAATACAACCGCTAGACGATTTACCGGTGACGTTTTGGGATACATCACACCGGTATGTTGATGTGTTTATTTATTGAAATCATTTGGGGAAATGATTAATTGTAAGTTTTACAATAGACATTTATGCCCCATTATTAATCCATACATGGACTTTCAAAATGGAGTTCATATTAAATTAAAGTATTTGATATTAAATTAAAGTATTTGATGTTCATTTTTATTGAATTAGTAAACGGATGTTATTTTTGCTTCATAAAATTTAAATCGGAACAGGGTTACAGCGAACTTAATAGCCTATTGAAGGACTACTATATACAGCATTGCTAGTTGTCAAATAATTTCAGAGTGTTCATTTTAGTTTACAATATTCATAATATAATATATTCACTCTAATTTGTGTCTTTTGTCAGTGGAATAACAATGGACTCGAAGTCTCTAAAATATTCCATGGGAAGCTTACAATGGTATCGCCAGTGTGGCTGGCATTTCCAGAAGGCAATGCAGCTACCTACAAACTATTGACTCACGACGTTCAAAAGAAATGGTTGAAAGAAATGAGAACAGTCAACAATGAAAACCATCAAGTCAAAGGCAACATACATTGAGATTATGACGCTATAATATAGTATTTTTATATCTCTACAAAAAAATATGTTTTTTTAGTCTTGCCAAGGGTGCTGTTCGAACACTGGTCAATCGATGATATCGTTGCGTTGTACAGTGACACTCGCAAACAGATACAATTAATATCTACCCTCGTAGACACAGCCAAGGTGAATATAAAAACATAAATGTTGGAAAGACCATTCCTACTACTTCAAATTCCATCTACATAATTTTGTCACTAGTGCACGAGATCAGTTTAATTATAACAACCGTATCCTGTTCCAGACCTTTCATTTTGACGGCTACGTGTTGGAGATGTGGAACCAGTTTATCTTAACAGGTGTGGAAGTTCAAATTGTGATATCACTAATCCAATCGG
Organism: Lasioglossum leucozonium; assembly: GCA_028454225.1. Taxonomy (NCBI): domain Eukaryota; kingdom Metazoa; phylum Arthropoda; class Insecta; order Hymenoptera; family Halictidae; genus Lasioglossum; species Lasioglossum leucozonium. The sequence goes on from CM052207.1 coordinate 201,596, forward strand.
TTGCTCAGAGGCTCAAGGAGAACAACTTTATCACGATCCTGGCTGTTCCACCGTCGAGAGGGTGAGTTGTGTTTCTTTTACTTCTCGTTGCAGTTTTCCTTGCACCGAGGGATCAGTGCAAATGAAGATCTCGAACCGTTCACAGTGCGAAGGTTCAGTTGTTCAATAAAGATCACTTTGACCAACTGTCACCATATTTGCAAGCTTTCTCGTTAATGACTTACGACTATTCGAGCGTGCAACGGCCAGGACCTAATAGTCCTATCGATTGGGCGAGGGAGTGCGTGGAGTTATTAGTGCCTGAGAAGGGTCCGAAGCGGGCACAGATATTGCTAGGTCTTAATTTCTACGGATACAATTACACGCCCGAGGGCGGCGGAGCCATATTAGGCTCAGATTATCTGAGGCTTCTCGAATCCAGTAAAGTGAAAATTCAGTGGGACGACAACAGCAAAGAGCACTTTTTTGAGGCAAAGTATGAAATAGTTCCTTTTGTCCTGAATCATTAGATTGAGTAATAATTCATTTTGGAAAAGAAACAAAATTTTAACATGTGTGATGAAGATTAATCGTGGAGACCGAAAACGAAGTGACAGACCAATACGGAATAAAATTGATAGAGATAGAGATAGAGAGAGAGAGAGAGAGAGATTGCGAACGTTTCGAACTTGTTACTCAACCTAATAGAATCAGTGGTACGAATAGGTATATATTGTATAATATAGTACTGTAGGCAAAGCTAAATTGATTCAGCCTGAAATCATTTCAGGTCATCAGGGGTCACTGGAATTATCTTTTACCCCACGTTATATTCGATTGTGCAACGACTGGATCTAGCCTCGGAGTTGGGCACAGGTATATCGATATGGGAGCTCGGTCAGGGACTGCATTATTTTTATGACCTGTTGTAAATATTTTTATATCCAAGAGAAATATACATGAGATTGAACAAATACGGCGGTTACCACATGCCATTGCTATACATACTCAGTCTTTCTAACAACTCTAATACTTGAAGAAAGGAGGTTTGTTTAACTGAAAGTAAACCAGGCTGCACTCTTAACAGTTACGATTGAGATAACTCACATTTGCACGCTATTTTATACATGCTCTGTTAGAGATTATTGTATCGTTGTTATTGTTCCTCGATACTTCTTTCTGTGTTTTCTCTTTCATCGTCATCATAGACTGCGGTCCTCGCAAAATATTGTACATCAAAGCCCAGCACGATTTTGCTGGCAGCAAGCTGTTACAAAAAGAAAAACTAGTTTTCTATTCTCATAAGTCTTAGGCTATTACATATGAAATGTCCGAGTTTAGAATACAAATGTTACGAAGCGTTTTGATCAAGAAAGACTATTAAAGTCTACAGGTTTATTAAATTAAATTTCCCCCATACTATAATAAAAAAATTTGCATTTCGTCGATAGAATACGTTGATCAGACATTTCACATGCAACGACCTGCTGTATGTATAAGAACTGTAACGGGCAATGAACCTCACAATTTAAGCGGTAGCAAAAACCTAACTGCCTCCGGTATTACAACGACTATTTGATTTACTAATATCCCCGTTACAACTTTCTCAGCCACGTACTCGGGTTCCAGCATTTGCGATATGCTGCAAATCATAAATATTTACAATGGGGCCTGGCAAATTTGATTTCAGTTTAGCTAATAGTTACCTAGGTTTCACTCCTTCAAACATGCCGGTGTTAATGTAAGAGGGACACACCAGGGTCGCGTGAATCCCATCATAGCCGTGAACCTGGACAACATTTATCGCGCGTCAGCAGGTTCAACAGTAAAATTAGCAATTTTATTTTTCTTATTTGATTGTCCTGTCGAAGAGGACAGTCAGGTAGTTGGCAATTCTGGTAATAAATTATGGTTGTACCACTTAACTAACATTAAAATAGTCATTTTTAGTGGTCCATAAACCTAGTGATAAATAGAGTAATTATTTCTGGTTTGAAAAAAGTCTTCTTATCTTACTTTGAGCTCGGTGTAGAGGCTCTCGTGGTAGCCAATAGCCGCGGATTTGGTAGCCGAGTAGTCCGTGCACTTGTAAGTTCCCAGAAGCCCAGCCACACTGGCGACTGTCACTATATGGCCGTGATTGTTCTTCATCATGTCCTTCAAGAACGCTTTAGTAGTCTGTCAAATAAGAAACATTTATTAAATTCTGCATACGTTATTTACGGTCAAACATTATTCTATTGTACTCGCCCAATAGTGTGCTAGTATGTTAATTCTGTAGGTACGTTCGATTTCGTGATCCGGCAGGTTGAGTAACGTTTTTCCCCAGACGTAACCGGCATTATTTATCAGCAGTGTCACCTGTCGGTTTATTCGAAGGGTATAAATGATTTTATGGAAGATTATGATTATTGTAAAGTCTGCAGCTACTTACACAGCCTACTTCAATCTGCACTGTCTTCGCTGTTTTGTACACTCCCTCTCTGTCTGCGATGTCGCAATGGTAACTCCAACATTTTCCACCAGCCTCCCTTATTTCTCGCACCGTGTCCACCATACCTGTAAATTGCGCATAAGAATATTTGCGGTTTTATGACGGTATGTAGATCTGTGGCCTTCAAGCTACTCCCCTCAAAATTCGAAATAGTTTGGTAATGGTTCAATTGATAACAATTTGGTAGGAATTGCGGTTTGTAATATCAAGGAGCTGATGAGTCGATTAAGTTTGAAGACCACGGTCGACAGCTGATAATTGAGACTTGCCGGTGTCGTTGATATCCCAAATGACCACGTGAGCTCCGAGTTTGGCCAGCCTCTTTGCAATTAGGCTTCCGACTCCACCTGCACCCCCTGTTATCAGGGCGACCTCCCCTTTCACAGACTTCGCACGGTAACGTTGAGGAACGAATGTCAGGAAAATTGCCTCGATTATGTAAATGATCGTTATCCCCACGAACGCTAGCAGCTCGTACATTAAGGTTGCCCATTCGGGTAGCGCCATTTGTTACGGTGACCTGCAGGATCATCATTCCGTTCAAACTACACATGTACTTACTCGCAAGAGTTTCAGTTAGAAAGCTATTTAACGGTTTCATTCAAATTCGAATGATGGTAGTACGATGTAAGCTTAAATTTCAACTTAAATTCTCAACAGTTCGATTCAAATTCGAATTGTAACGGTTTAGTCAAAATTGAAATTCCAACGGACAAATTTAAATTTAAATTTTAACGGATAAATTCGAATTGTAACGGTTCAGTTCAAATTCAAATTTCAACGGATAGACTCAGATTTAAATCTTAATGGTCTGATCGAAATTTAAATCTGAACGGTTCAATTGGAAGTTGATTCTTTTCATACATATAGAATAGACATAAAATATAGGACATAGGTGATACAGATTATGAAGGCGTTGCAACGCAACGTTCAAATGATTTGTCGTGGCGTACAGTGGTTCGAACCGGGAATAAATCAATTTTTCGAATGTTAGGTTCATAGGTTTTTCATTACAATTTCATTTACTAAATAGTTGGAGTATTTAAATCAATAAAAATTTTTTATAAATCTCCATTATTTCTAAGAGCATTATGACATGAAAGTTAGGAAACAGGAAACCTGCGATTTTGGCTTATAAATGCGTCTACATGCATATAAACGCAGCCACAAGAATCTAAAACATTAAAACAAGTGAACAATATTATAATTCGATTATGTTTATAATAGATGATTTATTTCACGTAGACATAGTTAATGCAAGTGTCATTTATTTACTTGAAACACAAATTGGAGAAAGAGTTACTTTTATTTTGAATAGCAGAATTAAAATTTAATTTAATGTGGGGAAGTAGTATGCCACAATAATGAAATAACTTATATGACTCATTGACTGACTGACTGACTGACTGACAGTCTGACAAAAAGCGTTACCTTTTCGAAGACACGAGGGTGGAGTTCTTTAAACTCTTCGTTACCGCCTTATTTTGGCGGGGGTAAAAATCCTGGTCGTCTAATTTATGGATACCGGCAAGATGATCGCTACGTGCGGAAAAGGGACTTTTTGGAACCGCGCTTGCCGCGCGATCGGACGGGGTCGTTAGATTTGCTACGCCCGGGAAAGCAATTTTCAAATTAATAAAATAATTTGTCATCCTACAGATACCAGGGTAGGTTTTTTTCACTATTCTAGACCCTAACATCTGCAGGCGGTCAATTTTAACATCTTGCGCTGCGAATCATGTATCGCTACATTTAACATAACTTTTTTACATAAAAAAGCGGCAAGGTAAAACTTGTTTTTAATTGTGCACTTTAAAGCATCACACTTCTGCAATGGAATAAAGTACATATCCAGTCAGAATTTAGCTGCGAACTTTTGGGAACCTGGCACTGAGACTATTTTTTTCTAACTATATGTATAGTATAGTTAGTCGCATAAGTATTCGTGCTCTCTTTAAACCAGAATAACTTTTTTTACACTTTTACTAAACGACCTAACCCAGGAATTTTTGTGAGCAATTAGAAGTATTTGTTTACCAAATGAGGCGAAAAAAAAATTTCGAAAAAAAATAACAATAACATAAAAAGAGGCACTTTTAAAATGTTTTCTAGTTGACCCCGTAAAGAAAATTTAAGATATGCGTTTTATAGATCTATGTTAGTTTTATGTTACATGCTGAAAATTTCATTGAAATCGATTAACATACAAACGAGCTACAAGCGGTTAAAAATGGTGAAAATCGTAGTCTGCTTAAAATCCACAAACTCTTACATCTTTCGATGCGTGTCTTTTTTTCTGGATTAACCGATTTAGATTAAAATTACTATTGCAAACAAATACTTTTTAACTCGTTGTTGTATTGTTAATTATTAGATCAATCATCTTGTTTTTCGAAATGTTTACTTCAAATTTATAATTAACAAATTAACAAAAATTATAATGAACAAAAAATTATAATTAACAAAAAACCTGGAATATAAATTTTTACGTAAATTGAACCAATCGTATTGATGCTATCATATTTTTTCCTAAATTTAACTAGTTCAGACCTCTATGAGGGATTCTTACAAGGGAAATTATTGCTCCAATTGCAGCGAAGATTATTTGTGATAGTGGTCGTGCCTTTTTAAACACAGTTAGTTCAATATTACACATTGTCGAAACGATCAGTGCCAAAACGTAATATATTAAAGAATTTATTGTATGCTTCCAGAAATAAATAATGAGCGTAATGCAGAGGTTTCCAATTAACCCATTTTAGTTAATGTTTAACAATTTAAAAAAAAAAATCGTTTCCAAATAAACGTTGTACCTGTGGCATGCTTTCGACAAATCTTCGAACAGATTTGCCATGGCATGGCAGTCCGATTTTAGGAAAAGTGAACCGTTCTTTGGCTTCTCAACCTACATATGTATTTACAAAGGATAGAAACCACCGCTAGGGCAACTTTCAACGGTAGATAGAAATTGTCGGGATTACGGTACGCGAACCGAAGCGGTTGCACCGGTCTACGATCGGACCTCAGATTTGCGGTTGCCGGTGTTATTAACTGCGGTCGATGCACCGGGCAACTGAGACCGAGACCCTTTCAAGCCGGTACGTCCACGGATGCATCGGCCATAGAATTTATTCTGCGCTCGTCCTCGGGACACATTAGAGATTGAATATTTATTCGGTCTATCATTAGCGAGGAACATCCACGGCGTCGATTCGTCGAACCCGCGAGCCGAAACATGTTGCCATTTCCGTTAATATCCTCTGTCAGGTTAAAACGATTGAAATCCAGAAACTTTGAAACCCGTTCGAAACGCCAGATACAAAACACAGGTAACAATATTCTGACCAAACGGCCAACCGGACGGGTATGGCCCGATCCTAAAGCAGACTGTAGAGGTAGTATCGATAGGATTTATTGCAACAAGTGAAAGCTGCCACGAATATGGAAAGCTGTGTTTGAGACATATTAAAGAGCCCTGAAATGACAGTTTGCTGCGACGTTGTGCTCCGAGCATTATTTGGTCGCAATTATACACATACCGAGGCCGTTGTCTAAGACCGAAAATTTATTTAAAAATCATAGCGGTAGAATTCGAATTGATAACGGTGAACCGCCAACGGTAAAATTCGAATTGAACTTTTAACGGTAAATCGGAAGTGTAACTAATCGAGGCACTGGTCGCACAACAATGTTATCGTTAGGTCATTGACTGTTAGGTTTGTTTACCCTTTGCCCCACATTTTTTATCTCAGTATTATAACTGCATATAATGTAATTCTATCTATAATTACATTATATATATATATATATATGTTATATTATATTATATTATATTATATATATATTACATTATATTATATATATATTACATTATATTATATATATATATATATATATATATATATATGTATATAATGTAATTATATATATATGAGTAAACTAGAAAAAAGGAATAGCAAATGTATCACGGTTTGTAAAGGGTCAAACACTAAAGTAATATCGTTAATTGCATCACTTGTTAAACACTGTTCGCCTGCTTTTCAACACTAATATCCATTACGATTTATTACCTCGTCGCGTGTCTGTTGAACTGTCTTTAATTCGCTGTTGTTTATGGTGCTCGGAATAGGTAGGTTGAGGATGGCAAAACAGTTCCCAGACGGCCGCGTACTTGTTCAAAGGCCGGTGTTGACTGACACTCGCTTTGCGTTCGAAATGCAAGTCCGACGGTGTTTTGCCGCCTAACTTGAACCATTGTCCAGTGACGTACGCGAGGAATAATATGCGAGTCCTCGGAGAAATGAATCCTTTGGGTATTGCGGTTAATTATATATGTACATGTGAAGTCATTCACCACGCTCTAATAATCTTGTCTTAAATGTCATAGTAAATTAATCGGAAATATTCTAAACACCGTTGAAAAATTATGCACACAACGCTAACAATAAAAATCAGAGATTTCGGTACAGTGCACGAATAACGGTTCGTTATTTCTCAAGTTCTTCTTCATTCCCAGAACCCTCTGGAACCCGATCGTGGATACATCACTGAATTTGCTATAGTCTACTTAGTGCAGGGTGCATCGGAGGTGCATCGCTGGTGTCTAATACCCTAGAAAAGAGGCCTGTACCATTTTATGGTGAAAGTTGCCTTGCAACTCTCCTACTATCTCGTCTATGCCAGCCCATCATTTTACGTTGAATTCGTAGACTCGCGATAGAGCAGGGATTACATTATACATATAGTAGAGCATGAAAGTGTGAGAAAAATGGAAGCGCATTAGAATGATTTATATTGCTGCACGGAAGGGCGTCTTTCGAAAAAAGCTCGATTGTCCAAAGTCTTCAACAGTCCAACGAGAAAGTGCAATTCGGGTACATACAAGTTGTGCCACCAAATTCAAATCGTAACGGTGAAATTCAAATTCAAATCTCAACGGTCATATTCAAATTGTAACGGTGAAATACAAATTTATATCCTAACGGTTACATTCGAATTACATATGGCGGTTAACTTCAAATTCGAATTATAACGGTTGCTTTAAAAAAAAATCGTAACGGTTACATTCAAGTTCAAATTCTAACGGTCGCATTCAAATTCAAATCGTGACAGTGAAATTCTAAATCCTATAGGTGACGTTTGAATTCGAACTTCAGCGATTAAGTTCAAGTTTGAAACTTAGCGGTTGATTTAAAATTCGAATTGTAACGGTTGCTTTCAAAATTCAAATTTTAGCGTTTAAGAATTGTAACGGTAAAAAGTTTTTGAACTAGGTATAACGAGGCAATTCGCATCCCAAAAGGATTCCAGGAAAACTGCATTATAGCCATGTAGGTTTTGTCGAATTTCTGGTTTGTAACATGGTTATGTTGAATCGAATGTTTAAAATACCTCCTCCGGGTATTGCCAAATTCGTAAGTTGCAGGACAGTAGACATTACGGAAAATTGCACGCGAGGTCATTGATTCGTAATCCATCGGTAGCCACGCGGCCTCACTTTAGGTAGAAAGTTACGAGATCCGGCGAATCATTGCGTTGCTCGCGTGTGCAATACAAATATGGTATTAGATTGGATTATCTTGCGCAATTCTAACGGAAATTTATTCGCTTACAGAATTTCCGTGTACATAAAAATTATATTGAAAACCATTATCTATACCGATAGTTTCTGCCCACATGCGCACGCACACACACACACACACACAAAGACAATTTCAGTTTACGTCCGCGTCGCAATATCATTTTTCTTTGCAGTTCGTTTGAACGATTATGGTGCAAGTGACGCTATTGTCAACATTCATTCTTTTGTTCCGGAGTTTTCGGTCTGATCCATGTGACGCGAAAACTTTCGCACACTTTCTCGCGCTATGAAATAATTAGGAAGAATTTAGGACTCGTCAGGTAACATTAAGATATTTGCCGACACGACGATTGAAATTACAAAATGTCAACCAACCAACCCAAATGTTATGTCAATAAATAATTATTATTAAGGAGCTAACCAGAATCTGAGAATTTTCGGTTAATTTTGCAGTAGATATAAAATCTAAATGGATAATTAATTCGACTGCAGTAGATATCACATTTATGACAAAAACGAGTAGATGAAACAAAAAACTGTAAAGATATTAAACACGTGTTCAAGATCAATACTATACAATTTTCGATTACTTAAAATTATCAAAGAAATACATTTCTATCGATCTCCTGATCCGTGCGATCAGTAAAATGTGTGTTTCACATAAAAATCCGCAGTCTCGATAATGAGTGAAAATTTCTTCTTCGCAGTGGATCGACACAAAGGTTTTCCGTAACCGTTTCAAGAACCGTAATCGATCCCATAGCAGCGTTCGAGGCCCGATTTTGAGTACCAGGAAGTGCCTAGATCGCAGGAGATGAAATTATCAGCAGCTCGGTGAAAGGATGACGTTCAAGATCTAGGTCGTTGGCACTCTTCCTCTGCGAAGGAGCAGGAATGTACCGAAACAAAAGTATTGCACGGGTATATCCCTACCTGCCTCGCACTTGATTTCTAATTCCCGAGGCAGGAAGGGGAGCGAGATGGAGAAAGAGAGGATAGGCTTCTAGTGCCGGGTAACGTCGCAGTCCACCTTCCTCATTCTTTCGCAACACCTAACGTCCAGTATGACAAAATTGGACAAATCCACGAGTTCCTGTTGTTGTTTTCTTTTTTTTTTTTGGACGGTCTCCCGCACGTTACCGATGTTTGCTGAAGGCCAGGCCTTCGGTGCGACACGTTGCTCATAATGAATCGCGCCTGAATCGATGAATAAATAAAACACAAGTCGAGAGATACATTCGATACAATACAATACAATACAATACATACTTGTAGTCCTTCCGAGCCGGCAGGACTGATCAATTTCATTGTCATTTTCGGCGCTCAAGGATCCGCGTAAGTCCACGTCGAACGTGAATCGAGTCTCTAACGAATATATCCCATCATCGAGAGACGTTCGTTTCCTGAATACTAGGTGATTAATTTTGCTAGAATTTATGCTTGCACCTTGTTAAACACCTTGCCCTGGAGCATCCTTTTTTATCGGTCTCGGTCAATAAATTTTCCTAGTCTGCACACCCTGATTCCTTGCTAAACTTATTATTATTCTTGCTGGCATAAAAAAAGGAATTGTACATCGAGGACACGTTTCTCAGTGACCGTCGATTAATTTCACGTATGCTCGTCGATTGCAAAACATCGAACACGTAATTCCCATTTTTATTGTTCTTACTCGAACAAAAAAGAAATTATTGTAATTTATTATTTAGTGAATTATTCCTCATCCAGCAATTGCGTTGGAGCTTATGCTAATTCCTTGTCAAATATTTTCCCACATAATTTCCTTTTAATACGCTGGTACGAATAACAAAGGAATTATTCAAAATTCAAAATTAAAGAGATGTCAGGCTCCCAAGTGCTTCACGATAAAGGTTAGTGCGTATGCTAATTACTTGGAAAATATCTTGTCACGACATTTCTTTTTATCAAGCTTGTTTAAATATTAAAAGGAATTGTTGAAAATTAACGAGGTACCTCCCCAAGAGCTCATCGATAATATTGATAAGATCTATGCAAAAGGTCTATCCCTGCAAAACACTGAGCGTGTAATTTCTTTTTTTCAGTTCCGAGACTAAAATAAGAAAAGGTCCATTAAAAATTATGCAAACAGTGATAGCGATATTATGTGATTTTTTATACGGCAAGAAAGCGACGTTGCGAAATTCTTATCTAGCGTCGAGATAGCGTGTCACGCTGGAAAAAATGTTGTTATTGATAAGAATAATGAAAAGTAATTAGTAATTGTTAATCAAGAGTAATTTTACGATGTTCAAGATTACACGCTAATCGAGCTCGCGATACTGGTAACTCCATCTGTCGGGAAAATGCAACTGTTTCAATTATACCGACATAGTTTAGCATTTGTCATACGAACGAACTGGAATAGACAAATCTAATCTCGAATAGAAATAATCGATTTCGAACTTTCGAGAATTTTAGGTACTTAAATTCAAATTATTGCAGATCTCGAATTGTAATGATAAACAAGTATAAAACTGACGTAACGAGATTAATCGAAAAACTTCGAAGATTTGGTTTTGCAATACAAGAACAATCTACGAAAGTGGACAGGCGAGAGGAAAGGCCTTTATAGTGTAAATATTTGTACATTTACGTATTTGCATATTTAGTAACCGTCTAGTGGAGCAAAAAAATTCGTCGATCATTGAGGACCATTCTACGATAATTGCACAACGTGAATTTCAGTACGAAGGTACACAAATACTGACAATAATTTCGTCATTTTTCAAACGTCCAGTGTGTTTTCTTTGGGGGACGTTTCCTGGTGAAAAACTTCATAAATTTCAAGATGAAGATACTCCTCGCTTCCGTTATTCAGCCCCGAGTTTAAATTCAGGTGCTAACGGTCAAGTTTTAAGTGAAATCTCGATTACTGAATTCAAATTCGAATTATAACATACACATATAAAATCAAATTATAACCGTCACATTTAAATGTAAATTTTAACGGTTTAGTTTTAATTTAATGCAAATTGCAAATGCAAGTCTTAACGATTCAATTAAAATTCAAATTGTAACGGTTCAAATTCAAATTCGAACGGACAAATTCAAATACAAATTGTAACGGTCCAGTTTGAGTTGAAACTGTAACAGTCACGTTTGAATTCGAACTATAGCGGTTAAGTTTAAATTGAAATTATAGCATATAAAATTGAATTTAAATTCGAACTTAAGCTGTTAAGTTTCGCTGCAAACTATAACAGCCGAATTTAAATTTAGTTTCTAACGGTCAGATTTTTTAATTGAGATTTTGCACAACCGCTTCAACGATTGGTTTTGAAAAGATTGATCGACGTGTATTGTAACGGCAATCAAGGAAGAAGAAAATGATCACGGCCCGAACAACCGGCAAAACGCAAAAACTTTCTAATTGCAAGTAGGCTATTGCGAAAACGCATCCATCTATCAAGGTTTTTTGTTTTTTGTCTGCGTAAGGGAATCATCGAACGAGACGAGACGAGACGAGACGAGACGAGACGAGGGACCGTTAGCTACCGATTTGGCATTTCGGATGCGAAGTGGTATCAGCTGTCAGGACCCAGAGCGATCCAACGTTTCGGAATGGTCGGTCACTTTCACTCGTAGAGCTGCCCTGGAAAGCTGTCGATGTCATCGCGAGACAGCCTAGCTCTAGCACAGAAGCGAGATTTCTCGTGTTCAAGTTCATCGGTTCCGCGAACGGAGCAAGGCGACTTTCGATCTCGCAAACTCGGAGTTTCAAATAGTCTCACGAATTGCACCGCAAACGAACACGTCACCCTAACCAAACAACAATAAATCGCCCGCTATCCCGTCGGGGAGGTCAAAACCTCTTATTTGGCAAAACTTATTTCGCAAACACGAATGGATAACGCATTCAGACACTCTTTTATAAAATCCGCATAGCAAAATTATATGTATGCTGTCCTGCAGAAACAAAGATTTTCATGAAGATAGACGCGCGCGTGGCAACGAATCGATGCAGATAAGAATGAAATTTACATTTGCAGGAAAAAAATAACGAAAGCGGTGGTGATCCGAAAAATTATACAATATACATACATATTTTTAAGGTAATGGAATGGTTTGTTTGAATGAGGAATGGTGCTAATCGGTTTTACGACAACCATAGTTTGATTTAATAAAATTCTTGAACAAAATTCTCAAACATAATAGAAAATAATGCGACAGGCTCTACCGAAGGTCGATGACAGTAAAATTTACAATGATACAGGAAGGCAGGAAGCTGCCTGCAGCGCAGCAAATAAAGGACGAAACTGTTGCAAGGTTCCCAACGTGGACGAAGATGGAACCGGTTTTGGTGATCTCGGATCTCTCGGATCTCGACCGCTCCGCGGTTCACCTTAGGCGATCTACGATGTCTTTGAACCACCTGACTCCTAGAAGAACCCTCGCGCACCGCGATCGATCTTTTATGTAACGATGCGAGCGCAATTATCTTTGCGTATGCATTTATTTTTCAAACATGGAATACGGGATTGCTAACGCGCGTGCCGGGAATATTTTCCCGGGAAATTTTCTCGCTAACAGAACGGATTGCGAATGCCGATTAGACGCTTGTGTATCGGTATGCTAAAATTATGCAAAAACCATTTTTTGTTTACGCTTTTGTCGCAATGTTGCGCTAACCATTTCTCGCGACATCGTTAAGTACAAATACCGATGATATATTCGAATTAATTAATAGATAGGAATAATTGAAAGTAACGGCGAATGTTTCAGAAAGTTTTGTACCAGTGTTGAACCGATTAAAGATCGGGTTATACATATTTTGAGATAGGAATTGTTTGGAGTAAGACAATTAGAACGTGATTTAGTAGAAACAGAAGCTCGTTTCGGATGACCAGAACGAATGTTAATTGTGGCTTTATTTGATTCTGAAAATGTCGAAATTTGCTGAAACAGTATTTTCCTCGAGGCTTGGCAGTGAGAGTCGGAACGCGTCCCAAGTACAAGAATAAGTTCGCGAAAACCTCTGCCTATCAATTAATATTCTGCTTAGAAATCTACTCTCTCCGTCGACGGGTTCTCGCGAAAGACGTTGCTGGAGCGTTTTGTATCAACGCTCCGCGTTCTGCATCTTAAATTACAGAAACAACGAGCTCTATTAGTTCTGGGCGATACTGGTCGAGCAACAGTTCCAACCTGTTGCGCACCATCAAACTGGGTCCCATCTTCTAATCTTGAACTCGAATTTATACGAGCTTATGCTTTACACTTAAATTCTTTTCCGATTTTTCAGGCTCTTAATCATTAAAAATATTAGTTTCGATATTTAGAGCATTGTGATCGGAATTAGGAAATTGTTTTTTTTTCGTGAAGTTTCTGAATTCAGTTCTAAATTCTAATTAGAATTCAGAGCATTTATGTATGCATTAGTATTTTTTAAAAAAGAAGTCGACGCTGTCTATTTAATTAAAGCTATGAATATTAACGTTGCATAGCCGTTGAATAATTCAAAAAAGCAGGTTTAATAACTATTCACGGCGCTAAACGGCGGAATAGTATATTTTAGTAATCTCGTATGTTTTTACAATTGGATAACAGTCTTCGTGCTGTAGATTAAGTGCACCCGGAAGCGCGTCGATCTCAATGTTTATTTTTAGATGTTATAAGACTAGGATAAACTAGTGAAAGTAAAGACTAGGAATTGCTGTCGTAATATTGTTATTGTAAATAATTATGTCATCGCATGTACGATTTAAATTATACAGGAAATGGTTACGGATATTATTCGGCGTAGGAAGCCAGTTCCTTTGCTAATTTTAACTATAAATTCTTGTTAGAGGTAATTTGTCAGTTCCTTTTAGTCTTGTTGTTCGCTTCAGATGCATATGCATCCAGTTTGTGAGTACTGCATGTTATACTAAATACTATAGACAGTTCTAAAATGAAACGGTGCTGTAGATATTCAAATAACAAAATGAAGAACAGGTTAGCATAGAAGGACATTGGATCGGAGGAGAACCCGTCGGATCGATGACTGGTCGACCATGGTCGTACCTATACTCCTCAATTAGAAGTTTTCACGCGCAGTACATATTACGTGTCCCGCTAATATCTCAACCGAAAGAAGACGTACAAAGAGAAACAAGTCTCGCAAAAAAAAGATATCACAGACAAAAATAGAATAACTGCAAACAACAAACTACTCTTTCTTTACTTTCCAATTATTATCCAAGATTGCGAAAGTTCGAGAGATGGGTCATCATCTTAGACAGATTGACAAATTAGTTGCGAAAAGATCCTTCTGGACCAAGCGTGGGCAGAATTTGCCCCCTGTAGCACTGCCCTGTCCCGAGTTCATAGAAACCAAGAGCAACGAAGACCCGCCCACTCAAAGCATCCTACCTCTTTCTTTCACAATATTTGCTCTGAATCGGCAGTACGTATGTATAGAGAAAACAAAAGCACAGGATGCTCTCCAGGGCACTGCTATCACTCCTCCACACGCGAGAGCAACAAAGCTCCGTCCACTCAAAAATTTAACACATCAACATCTACTCAAACAGATACGAAATCCTGAACTTGCCCTAAGCCCAACATCTCTTGGCTCCAGGGCACTGCGCCTCGGGCTAGTCCAAGGCTCTCCAAGGTTAAGCGGGGAGCATTGGCTCTCAAGGTACCCATTACACACACACACCACTTTTAAAATTTCACCGATCCCAAAATTTTGTTGAAATATTACTAAAAATATGAGAGACATTGGCAAAAATTCGACTTTTAGGTGCTAAGAACGTATCGCGGGTCGCCGGAGGGTAACCTCGCGGGCGATTTCGAGCCAAGATGGCGGGAGATGACGCTATAGGTCGAAGAGATCGGAATAAGAATCGGCGTGGCGCGGCATGGCGCATGGCGGGACGGGTGGTTGATCGATGCACGTGCGATTACCGCGACGGTGCGCGGTGTAGCGCTGTTTCGAGCGTGTTTGTCGGCTGATGAGCGCGCGGATCGTCGAGCGGGTAAAGGCGTACCGGAGCGGCCGTTTCATTCAGTATACCGACGACCGTACTGCCGGCGAGACGGGTATACCTCGATCCGCGGACGACTTTCGCATAGGTGCGCACTTCCGTGTTCTACACTGTGAGCCGTGTCCGTAAACGCATTTCCCACGGAATTTCGAACACGGGTGATCTTGCACCGACGAACGCCCCAAAGGATTTACGTTGACCAGTAAGATTCTGCCCTTCTTTACCATTTTTGCTCGACCGACTTTGAACTGCGATCCGTTGTCCCCTCCGGCTACGAACGGTTTCGATTAATCGGTTCATTGTGCTGAAAAGATGTACAGAACTGTTTTAAATCACCGAAAATGGCACTTTTTAAAGGATCACATTTTCTTTATTCATTGTGTGCTAAAAACGTTTCAAATTGTTGTCGCTGTATCATTTTGTTCGGTACATACAAGCAGGTACTGGGTTCGTTGATAATGGTACTTTTTCAAAATTATATGTGGCCGATTATTTTTCTATTCTATGTGAACGTTTTTCTCATTTTTACCATTTTTCATGTATCTATTACCTGCGAAAATGTCAGATACACTTTTATAATTGCATCGAAAGTACTATAATCATTTGTTGATAATGGTATTTTTCTAAAAGATTATATGTGATCAACAATTTTTCCGTTCGGTATCAACGTTCCTCTCATTTGTGCCATTTTTTAAATGCGTCTGGTGAAAAAGTTCATCGTCTCTTTTTAACACGTTTCGTGTACCTTCTCTCTCACCTGAAAAAAAAATGTTATATGAATTGTTACGTTTGTACCTGAAACACCGCTTTCGTAACGAGTCGGCGAGAAGGCACATTTTCGGCACATATCGTTCCCGATCATGAATTTTTCTGAGATGCTTTTTTAGTTTCACTTTTTAAGACCAGAGTTTAAGGTTTTGCTCGGGTTATGCAAGAAAGTTGAACTCTCTGCTTTCATGCTTGTGCCAGTTGGTGAAATGGTAACTTTTCCTCGGTGGTATTTGTTAAACTGCCGCGCTGTTCAGTTTCCTTTTCTCTCTGCTTGCTCGTCGTTCGCAGTGTTTTCCAGGGGAAATGGTCACACGGAAAGCGTGGATTGATCGATTGATTCGTTCTGTTTATCGATTTTTAGTAAATGGTATTTTCCTCTCGACGACGTCAAAGAAAGCACTATGGTGCAATGAGCGCAACGCAACGTTCTCGCGATATTTTCGCGTACAGGAAACGTTCTCATGCGTTCTCATGTGTCGCAGAATGTTTAGTTGTTTTCTACTGCTGTTATCCTCATGCTTAAACTGTGAATTTTATGTATTTATGCTTTCAAGAGTATGTACTTTTATACTGTTTTCAATCCATTCAAATTATTTAAACAAGAAGGAAGCGTCTAACATCTTTATTTTGTCATGAACATGTTTCTAATTTTTCTCTCGATAACATTCGTCTCGTTTGTTAGAAATCAAGGTTTATTTATGGAGTAAACCGTATTCTTCGTGTAACCTTATCTACATTTCTTATGCTCGTTTCTAACACTTTATACGCCCTGTAAATACCATCGCATAATCAAACGTAATTACTCAATAGAGATTCCTAATAGAATAAACGATAGTTTACTTTCAATATTCATCACCTTCTTATCAACTACAATTTCCATCCAAGATGCCCAGCAAAACAGTATTAACTGTTCAGGCTGATTATAGGTAAATCAACAAAACGATTAACAACAAATGTCATTCAATTCTCCATTTGATTCCATTTGATAGCAAATGCAATGAACTTTGCAGAATAGAATCAATTTATTAGAGGCACCGTAATCTCAAATTTGTTGTGTAATCTCTCTGCTAATATTAACATGCTACCAACATAGTCCTCGCCGAGGTTCTTTCGAATTTTGATCGAGCAATCAATTTTTCTCGAGTTTTCAGCGAACGAGGCACTTCCTTTAGTCGTTTATTCATACTGGATTACTATCAGGCTTTCTCGGTGAAGGAAAACTGATAGTTGCCGGAAGACCTCGTTGCGAAGACACACCGCAAAGGAAGACCCACAGATCGCGAGCGGTAGCAAATTAAATTCCGTATTAATTTGTATGTACATACCATATAACACCATAAGCCTGATCGTGCGCACCGTGCTCCCAAGTTAGAATTTAGTTCCAATTCAGAATCGATACAAGCGACTCTTCCAAGAGTTGAAGTACTATCTAAGTTTTCAACTGTCGTTGTTCGACGAGTACTTATACTTTTAATTATACCGAGTGACGTAAACTTGCAATACTTTTGTTCCATTTTCTATACACATATACAAGAAAATTTTCCTTTGACAACAGCCATCCTAACCTCGTCATACTAACCTTGTACAAAATCTTAATCGATGACTATTGATCGAATATCGAATTCGCCCTTAAATTGACTGCGTTCGAAACTTTCGAAGAGCAAAAATAACGTCGCGGATTACCATGATACACCGGGAACGCTTCAGAAAGTGGTCTTCGAATTTCACATAGAGCCTCCCTCGATCGATCCACGAGAAAGTGATCCATTGAAATCGTCGCGAATATTTATTCGCCGCGACAACAGCGAGGAACGCGTTCTCGAGGCGCGATTCATCTCTCATCGACGAAAAAGAATAGCAGCGCGCGAGAGGAATATCGTTGCAAAAAAGCTGGAAGAGAGGACCGAGGAAAACACACTCGATAATAATTGATATCGGTGGCTGGCGTGCATTAAAGTGCCATTAGTAGCGATAGCGACGATTTCGCAATCGGCGAACGATCATCGCTGGTGCATCGTTAGATGATCGGTGGAATTAATTAGCTTGACAATGGAACTCTTTAAATTGGGCTAGAAGCTCAATTTTCTGACGTTTCAGCGTTGAAAAAATGTCCCTTGTCCCGTTGAGTTAGGATTTTACAATTCTTTTATTAACTAACATTAATTATTTTTCATTTTACAATTATTGAAATTATAAAGTTACTTACATGGAAATTGATTCGATAAATTTTTTTAACGAAGCACATATTGGAATAAAAATTGCACAAAATCTAAATAAATAGAACCTTTGTTATTTTTACAAGCTAAAACATTTTAATCGCTATCAGTGCTCGATAGGTTTAGCGTTAATATTTCAATATTAGGAATATCAATTTATTTTAATTGAATTATTACATAAATATTGTATAATCAATTGGGATATATTTTGCAGATTTTATTTTAACAGATTTATAAAGGAAAAGAAGCAAACAAATTGTCTCTATGAAAATCAAGTTTGTCGGGCATTAGTTTGTGCTATTCTATAATGTTTATGAGTTTACAAAGTTTAAACGGCGTTTTAGCTACTCATTTCTACACTGTATATTGTAAATATGGAGCTCTGCAGTATGTACTCAAACCACCCTCAGGCAATTGATAAATATTCAATTAATATTTTAAAGTGTAGATTTATATAAGATAAAGATTAAACAAAAAGATTCATAGAATCAAATAAAACGCATCTCGATGAAAAATTGTATTAAAATTATTGGAAAGACCGTTCCGGCCTCTTTTCCAACAAAGGAGCCAGTTCGTAAATTTATCGTTCGACACCAATCGCGTATCAATTGAAAAAGAAATTAACCTGCAATGAGCCACTCTAAAAGCAAGTTCTCAGGAGGGTTGATAAACGTCGACAAAAACGGATATAGCAGAGCTACTTGATTTGGAATTCGAGCGACTCTTCGCTCGCCTAAGTGTCGCGGTTGATTAATCATTCATAAGTCGACTTAGAGAACAGTCGTGATATACCTATCCCTAGTGCAATCGAATTACGAATTTACTGGATCTACGGCCGAGAAGATCGATTCGCCAAGGACATTGATGCCGACCCGATCGGACTGCGTCAGTGAAAGTCAATCAATTTTGCCATAAGTTGTTGCGGAGGTGTAGAGTCCACGTTCTAGAAACATGGCGGTAGTCGCGGCTGCAAGACAACCGACATTCTCGCAACCTTTGTCAATAGAGAACACACTCGAGGAAAATGGCGAGTTCTTCGATCGAGATGCATGCTCGCAGAGGGAGGATCGAAATGCCCGTAATTACCGTAGATCACCGTGAATCTAGCGACTCGCGCACAGAGCCATGGGCAATTACCGGGGGGGAATTTTCGTGTCGCGCGAGCGCACTCGTGTTCAAAAACACTGTTTAACGTGTCACATTATTTTCCGGTCGCTGGACAAGCTGAAACTTCCTCGAAGATCACTGGAAACTTTCATTGTGTTTTATCTGACGTGACAAAAGAAATCTGAAAAAATTCACGAACAATATTTATACCCAAGCACCGACACTGTAAAAATCTAAATGACCTCTCTATTGAACTTCAATGTGAAATCTGGGTTTTTTTCGATTTTTTGGTTTGAGATTTCTGATTTTTTACCAGCGGGATGTTGTAGTTAAAAATCCGAATTAATTGTGGTACATATATCTATTTGGGTATTTGACACCTGTTACATTTTTTTTTCAAGATTTTCGCATGAGACACAATATGGAAAATAGGCCAAAAACAGATTTTTTCTTTAAATAATGAAATGGAACAGAGAATTAGGGGAACGATGATAAGAGAAAAATGATCACTAAAATCGTTTATCGAGATGACTTTTTTTCCCTGCAATGTTTACCTTGATTATTCACGTCTCGTTAATTGTAAAAACGTGATTATTCCGCAGAAACCAAACAAAGATACCGTGCATCATTATTTTGCGTTTATCCTCGATTTGTCTCTCTTTTATTTCTTCTCGTGTACTCATTATTTCTCCATGTTCGAGGAACACGGTGCGCGTGGTTTTTAGAATGATGTTTACGCGACTCACCATGCTCCTCCGATTTGCGTGCGACAGTTTATCATTAAGAAAATTGTTGTTGTTGCGTACACGTTCGTTTTCCGCGTTGTCACTGTTGCGGTGCTCTTCCGAAATTATGGCTGCGCGGAAACGCTGTAATTGGTCTTCGGACGTTTGCGCGGAACGAAAATGTTCCGCACCGATTGTTGGAATCGAAAATTATACAGTAATTAATTTTTTCTATTAGTAATTTTAGTGAATTGATAGTCTTCATTCGTTTTGAGAAATTCTGCTAATTCTTTTGTTAATAATTAAGGGAGTAGCCCTATAGTTAAAGGATTAATTATAATATTTCTCTTTACAAATATTGCAAAAAATGATCATTGTTGATATGAGGATTAGATGATGTTAATAAATCGACAAATTCCACAAAGTAAAAAGTAGAGAAAATTGAAAAGATAGATATTCATCCCTTTTGAAAAAATTCAGCGACTTCTTTAACCAATAATTAAGTGATTGACCTAGTAATTAAGGAAATAGCCTTATAATTAAAGGATTAATTAAAATAGAAGAAGTTAAGTACGAATCGAATCGAGTGGTGTGACAGGAAAACGTGAGAAAATTCGAAAAGTGCATAATCGATTTGTCCCGTGAGCGGCACAATCGTGGATCCCGGCACGTTGACAATGGCGAGCCGAATGCAGAGCCGGAAATTGATTTCGCTGAGAATTCTCGGCTGAAAATTGAAAGTGAATTTCGCGTCTCATTAGAAAGCGAATTGCCCGCCGATGAGATATTCGTGGTTCGTTCGAAACGCGTAACGCCGAGACACTGCGCCGCGGCGGGAAAATTGCACTGTTACGATGTATGTAAGTATGTATACAGAGTGAGGCACTAACTATTAGCACGTACAATAACTCCGAAAGTATGATAGTAGCAGAAAAGTTTTCGAAACAAAAGATGCATAGGACAACAGGGAATGTAATATGGCGTTAATCTTATCTTCCTAGGTGGAGTCGCTACAGAGATGTGAAGGTCACCTTTGTTTTTTTTATATAGAATGCTAGATTTTTTTATATAGAATGTTTTCGTACCTGTTTCCTGATAACGACTATTGAGACGAATCCAACGAGGTGCAACATTAATCTCTAGCTTTCACTGAATTTTGTTGGCATTCTCTGTAAATCAGAAACATATCGGTTCGTTCTTCGAAAGAATACAACATCGTTTAGAATCGCTTGATTCGATGATACTAATCTTACCATTCTTATTTGTGTCCTGCGATATCGTCCAGAAGTGTTTATTTGTCATCGCCAGGTTTAGTAAATACGCTGAAAGATGCCCTCAACGTTATCAGCCTGCATGCCGTACAATTGAATGCATTTATACAATAAATTGTTACAGCATAAAAAATACTACTCAATCCGTGATAAGAAGATTGCAGCATTGCATTGATACCAATGGCAATCACTTTGAACACCTTCTGTAAATGCCAGTTTATTTCGGCTTCTTTGTCAGAAATGACCTTTGCTGACCTTGAAAGACCTTAATGTTGTACTTCGTTAGATTCATTTCAATAGTCGCTATCAGAAAACAGGTACCAAAACATTGCATTCTATTTAAAAAAAACAAAGCTGACCTTCACATCTCTGTCATACACTTACTCACTCACTCGCTGACTTACTCTCCTCTTTTCCTCGACGTCAAAGCTCCAAAGAGGTTTTATTTAAATAAATCACCATCAACATCGAACGTATTTATGATTATTCATTTACGGGAAAAAAGTCCTCGGCAATTCTAATTGTTGCATCCATTGATTCCAAGTTATTAATTTTTTATTCATCTAGACTGATCATTAGAATGCACATTCGTACGTAAAATAAGTTGTAAATAACGTACCGATATAAACTTATGGCCACGCATTTTATATGAGCTTACGACAAAAACGAGTAAACAATAGAAAGATTAACAATTTGAGAATATCGATTTATTATTTCGCTTTGTTAAGAATATAGAAGAAAGAAACTTCTATTTACTGCTTCCAGCTAGGGCTGCAGACAATCTTTTATTTGCATAATTGTCTGCAGTCTAATGATTGTAATTGTCGCACGATAAAAAGCGGGACACTGCGATGCAATTTCTTTTATATGTTTGTCTGACGCGCGACTTCTTACCCAGAATCGTTGTTGCAGGAAAATTTCCCAGTTAATAAGCGATTTAGCCACTTCTCGCTACTAAATATCAAATTTAATTATCGTAAACAGTGAAACGATGTCGGATAGCCTGCCGAGCGAACTTCAAATTTTTGTTGTTGATCTTAGCAGTTGCCCAACTAGCATTCGACGTCTTAAAGACATCTTTTTTACGTCCATTTTAGATCAATTTTAGGTCAGATTTCATATGGCAGTTGTACAATGACAATCTCTAGATTTTTACAGTACCGATA
Source organism: Lasioglossum leucozonium (assembly GCA_028454225.1). Taxonomy (NCBI): domain Eukaryota; kingdom Metazoa; phylum Arthropoda; class Insecta; order Hymenoptera; family Halictidae; genus Lasioglossum; species Lasioglossum leucozonium. The sequence continues at coordinate 223,898 of CM052207.1, forward strand.
TATTGTTATAAGTATCGTTTTAAAAATAAAACCGATTTTTCGGCGTTTTTTGCACGAAAAACTAAGCTAACCTTGAAATTGTTACATTTTATTAATTCTTTAGGTCTATTGGACACTGATAAACCTTGAACATTTCACAGGAAAATTAAAGAAATTAAATCAACTTGATTAGCATTTCTACTACGTCAGCGCATTACATCTGACAGTTTTAACCATGTTTCCAATAGCTCGGTTGGGTCAGCGCGTTTGGTGTTCGTCTGTAGACCTCCTGATACTATGTATACTATACTATGTAATAAAAGACGTACAGGAGACGTTCGGAAGCAGTTTGGAAGACATTCAAGACGTCTTTAAGACGTTTGAATGTTTAACAATAAACTTCTTGAAGACGTCTGTGTGCTGTCTGAGTAACTTTTTGTTCGAATAATTTTATTCTTTGGAAACAGACCACCAGAGGTGCTTTCAAAGAAAGAACCTTTTAATTAATATTAATAGCAAAATGAAATGGGACAGCATACTATTTGGGAAAGAGATTCTTTTTCAAAAAAATGTTGAATTTTAAAGAACCTCATTCTGCTATCAAAAATTCGGTTATTATTAACGGTAAAATAAAATTTCCAGGCTCAAGTTTTTGCGTTCGAGCCGCCAATTAGTGTTTCCGGCAGAATAATTTATTTTCAAAGGAGGAGAGATCCTTTTCTTGACTATCCTTTTTGGGAATGTCCGAGGACCTCTTTCGATTATTATTCTCTTTTTAACTATTGTCCTTATAATATAAAACGATTAACATCATTCTTTGACAATATGTATGTGGAATATATAAAAAATTCATAGCCCTCGTAATCTATTGTAATTATTACCTAATCGTATATTTATCAAGCTGTCGTGTTTACACGTTTATCAATCCTAATATGACCCGATTGTTTTTGTGCAAGTATTTCTACATTATTGACATTCAAAGTTTACGAGACAAAGTAAAAGCTTCCGCACATGAGATCACGTTTTTGCTGGTTTATCTCTTTCTGATGTTCATAAACATTCGCAGACGATTCATAAAGAAGCACGTAACCAGCTTAATGCGAGATTAAAAGCCGATGTAAATGTTTGTACAACTGTTTGATCAAACTGTAACTTCACGAATGATGATTCATTAATTCCCGCATTCTGCGCGTTACTCAATACATATGCATAAGCAGCAGTCCGTAGTTTAATAATTACATAATTAACCTGAATAATTTTCCAGGAGACCGGAAGGTGACGAGATCGAAAACTCGAAGGAGCCGGAAGTCCACTGTTTCTCCACGGATTCCGGCATCGTCCGGACCGGAAGTGCTCACGTCGGCGGAGGATATCGAGCTATGAACATCGTAGCCGATCGACAGGCCTGAGGATCGTCGACGAGGACCGGAAGCGAAGATCGATCATCAAGATTCCAACGAAAGCGACTCGGGAAAACTGGAGACCATGTCGTTCCTACGAGCCGTGGGCGATTTGATCGGTTTTTTGATCCTGACGGTGGTCTCGATCGTCGAGAGCATCGTGAAATCATGCATCCCCACCAAGTACAAGATGAAGAGCATCGCTGGCGAGATCGCTCTTGTAACTGGCGGCGGGGGTGGTTTGGGCAGGCTGATCGCGCTCAGAATAGCCAACCTGGGCGCCATCGTTGTCATCTGGGACGTTAACAAAGAAGGTGAGGAAAGAACACTCGCACCGAATGACACGTGTGTGGGTTTTTAAATTCTTCGATCATTCGTAAGACGTTGTAGTTTCTTTAAAATATCATATATTTGCATTAAATTAAAAAATTGGAGTCCGTCATTATGACACGTTAGATCAGTTCGCGTGAAAATCCAGAACGTGTTTCTACCGCAATAAAGTTATTATTCCGTGGCCAAGAGGGACCGGAGAAGTGAATGGTTACGCGTCCAGATAATTCTGCGTATGTATTACACGGTCTCGAAGCTTGGTCTTAAACTAATACACGGTGTCGGTCGCGTTCCATAGTTTATTATTAAGTGGGTGTAGCAATTCGACCAGGAATGTTCGAGCAGATTGGCGGAACAGAATTTTGCCGGCTCGTTAATAGTTAGATAGTTGTCTCCGAAACGGAGTCGGGCTTGTTCGAGCTCCACCTTCGCTCTCATAATCCGACAAGATAATTGCAGAATGGTCAAAGAACCGGCGAATATACCCGGCCGTAATTCCAGTGTGTTGTGTCACAGTATATATTATCCAGGCTTCACCTCCACTAATAAGCTGCGATCGGCGTCTCCTCCGTGGGATTACATATTAATTACGTAATTCGCGCGCAAGCAGGAAACGCTTAGGCCTAGGCGAATCGATCGATCGGCCGCTCGGTCGTCTTACCTTTTTCAATGGGAAATCGCAAACGAGCAGCTATCGCGGCCATTGCGAAAATAAAAACAACCAGCCTTGCACCTAGTGTTCACCGTGTGTATGCGAGAAAAGCGAAACCGGTGAACGAACTTTCGATTTCCATTTGCAACCAGAGGAAACTGGGGCTCGAGCCAGATATCGCTTGTGGAAGCGGAAGATCGTCCAAATATTCATTGACCGATGGTGAAAACCATATTTTAATATACTTTAACATTAGAATAGCGTGCCTTTTTTAACACAGCAAAAAATGTCTACGTACTTTTACATTGGATAATTTATTCAAGAACTTAGAAAGATCAGTTTACTAAGCGTAACGAGTATTTGTAAAAAAAAAAATTATTTATTATCCAGTTTTCATTAAGAACAAACGTAACAAAGGTTTAAAAAAAAACCATTCCTTCCAGCATCCAATGAAACTTCAAGCTTGAACGTGGTAAGAAAGTTATTTGGTTTTAAAATCAGTCTGGTTTCTTTGTTAACAAAAATATAGGTAACGGTTTTTTGTTAGGGTGGCAAAAAAGAAGATGTTCGAGATTGCAAAAATCGAATGATTGAAAAGTCAATTCCATCGAGTTAGAAGTCACAGCATGCGTCAGTTGACCATGAATATTGGACGATCATCGTTGCGACTCTTAGCGCGATGTTTTACGTACTTAATTACTCGGGTGAACACGGAGACTCCATTGTCCTTCGTGTTCCTTATATGCCTTTGACCATGAATCCATTGGAAATTCTTCTCTCTAAAATCAATTATTTCTATAATCATTTTCATAATCGACTTCGGTAACATGGAAACGATTTAAAAATGTTTTTCTCAGTGAAAGTAAAATAATTCATTAATAAAATGGAGAGGACAATTAAATATTCACAGAATATCGATTAAAAATTATTCGAATCACCGCGAAAGGAGAATATCTTTCCCAGCACTGCGCCGTCACAAAATCGACTACAATCAGAATTAAAAGTACTATTTTTGAAACATAAACATATAGAACTTTTGTACTTTCAATTTCACCGACGAATCGATTCATTTTTCCGATTGGTACGCTGGAAAATTCAGCTCGCGTATAGCGTATAGTGACTCAACCAGGAAACCTAATTAATTCGATACGGTCACCGAACCAGATCACCGCCACCGCGTCTGCGAAATTAGAAAATAATTCTCGGTGCATTTACCAGTTGCTAATCGAGTCAGTTTCACAATCGACGTGACAAAAGTGACCGCGGCTTCGAGCTGGTTGCTCGAACTTCACCATAAACGGATTAGTGCAGTTATCACGTTAGAGGGCTTCCTGTTTTATGTAACGGCCTCCCGACGCGACGCGACGCGACGCGACGCGACGCGACGGCGTGATGCGTTATCAACGACGAATTTCCGAATGCTACGCACACTACATCCGATCAAAAAATATTCATTAGAATTACCAGGCTGCGCACTTTTATTTATAGGATCAAAGTTTTTTTTTAGTTGTAAGTTGCATATTGGATTCAACATGGCCGCCGAGCAATGTGATAAATTGTTGATCGGGCGATTTTCAGTAGCTACGCATATTGTGATTGTGATATTACAGCCGCATACAGAATTGTATACAAAAATCTTTTTAACTTATTGCTTAAGAAACAAATCATTTAAATGTGGTTTCCATAAAATGAATTCCACTAAACTTCAATTTACAAATTCTCGTAACAACTAGATTGTAGAGTAACGCGGAAACGTCGTTACAAAGTAACTAACGATTAGTTGACACTTGTTAATTATAATTAATTCCTAGAAGATCCATTAAATTGGGCCTCGATGTCATTTTGCCCGGCGCGGCGGCCATACTGTTTCCTCGCTGATATTGGACGAACTTACATTTTCGGTACATCACCCGGTCTTTTTTTGCCTGTTACTGCCGCAGGACAATGTGTCAAGCCCGAAGTGCCCGCGTGTAAATAATTGCTGTATATTTGATGTAGATTTGCTTGGCATACTAATCGGGAGGACTCGAGTGCTCGTGGGCGGCCTCTCGATGTTCTCATGGTGGACTTTCGTCGAATGACCATGTTCATGACCTTCGCTACCGGGAAATAATACATACGTTTGATGACCGACCTTCGAGAGCCACACACCACCTGCATCTCGGTAATGCTTCCGCGGCGATTCCGCAGGTGTTTGTACCCACATCTCGAGCCGTTTGTTCGTCGGATGGGAAAATGATAGTTCGGCGTGCTCGTAAGAAGTCGGAAATACGAGACGCTTAGCTTCCAGTTATGTGGAACTTTCTAGCTTGGAGCGAACCTCGAAAATGGCAGGATGCAACTTGCTCCAAGCTGATCGCTTGAGAATGTGGGTCAACTTGGGGATTCTAAGGAGATGCTAAATTGATCGGCCATGCTGACGGCGCGGCGCGGAATTTGCCGCGTTTTTCACACGTCTGAACTGAAGAATTACGCCTGCGAGGTGACGACGATACGTTGGGCAACGAGGCAGCATAAACACGATAAGAATCTCCGGGAGATTAATTGCTGCACGAAGGGAAGACGTTTCGGGTTCACGGGCAAAGGAAGCTCCGCCGCGGAGTGAATTTTAAGCGGTGACAATCGCGAGCCGGCATTCGCGGACGGAATAGTGATCGGACATGACTGCACCGCCGACAAACGGATTAGTATACTTTATCGTTCGCAACCGGGACACGTGTAGCCGAAAACAGGACGGAATAGTTAGTGATCGCGGCGTTTATCTCGCAACTGGGACTCCTGGTCACTTAGAAACCTGTCTTGTATGTTGCAAGAGTTCTGGGAACTTTGGTGGTCCATTCGGGACCTAATTAAACTGGATCCTTGGACTTAATTGGGCCAGGATTTTCTCTCTGTTTCGGCAATAACCCTCGCAATTATATTCTGTTAAACGCAACTTGTACCTTCATAACATTTGGAAAACAATATTGAACCAACAGACCTCATAGTCTATATCATGCGGTGCATTATTATGATTTCAAATAACGACAAGAAGTAGGTAAATCGATTTCATTTTGTTCGTTCCAGATTGATTTAGATCGAGGGCAAGCAAATTGCACGCTGCGGCCTTACCTCTATGTTAATTGCGATTTATGTGGATGCTAATCCTCTAAACAGCTTTGTTAAACGTTCTTATGTCGTTATACACGATGAAAATTTAATGAAGCTAGTAGATCGATATATCACCAGGCCTGTACAATTAGATCGAGGGTCTAGGTGCAAAAACCAGAAAGATTTTGCCGAAGTTGTACTTGTCGATGTTACATATTATGATTTATGCCGGACTGTTCGGTGCAAGAATATGACTACTTTCAATACCTAGATTTACTCGATTTTTGCAACCAGGTCTCCGGTTCAGATCACGTGGACCACGATTAGTGATTGGATATTGCGTCTATCGGCTACGATTGTTTATTGTAAGTGGAGAATTTGCACAATTCGAAGATCGACGGCTGAGAAATTTCACTGGAGTCGCTCGTTTTGCAATCGCCACGTGGCAGGCCGGGAAGTGGCGCGTATTCAAGGACACGCGCAAGTAGATCTGCTCGACCGACCTGGTAAACTGGTTGATGCTTACAGAGAAAAACGTAACTTCAAGCGAGCCATTCAGCCGTCGTCGTGTGCTTCGTTTCTACAATGTTCGCGACACGCATACACGCACCTCTCTTTTCTTATTCGAGCCACCTCTCACCGATCAGAGTTCGGCGATCTTTTTCTGGCCACGGACCGATCAAGTATTTTAATCGGTTCCATAAATTCGGAACGTAACTGGCTCAGCAATGTTACATTTCATTATGTTGATAAATAGACGTATCGTAAGTACGCGTTCGTTTCTCCGTGCAAAACGAAAAAATAATTACGAGGTGATTACATTGCCGTGACGAAGAGTTACGCTTGTCCAATTTGAGGGTACAGGTGATAGAGGTGAAGAGGAGCGCGACAAAAGGCCAGAAAACAGCGGATTCCAGGTCGTCCGCCAGTCCACCTGTTGCGAGCGATTAATATCCTCCTTCTCGTCGCCTGTACTCGGTGTAGAGAGGTCGAGGTAATTTAGCTTGCCATTCGCTCGTGACATTTCGCCGTACAATTCGAACCCGAGCGTCGACCATCCGACAGCCAGCCGCTTTTCGCGGCCGTACACTTTTACGTAGAAAGTCTCTGTGCCCGGCGAGCGGCCGCAGTCTCGCTTCTTGGCCAAGTGGTACGTGTGCTCACGTAGAATATGAAAGATGTAATTGCGAAAACAGAGAATATGTAGAATATGTATCCTGTTTACCCGGGGAGCGATCGCGTTCCGTTCATATTCGCGGCGAGCTCCAAATTTCTGTCCCTCGGCTATATTGTTCTCTCGAATCTCCGCCATTGTATCACCGACCTGGTAAAAATAACACTTAGGTCTGCTCAAGTCCCTATACCAATATTTATATAGTTTAAGTAACTTCAAGTAAATTCCGAGGCTGTGAATGCCATATACATATCTGTGACAACGGTAGCGAACGGGTTTACGAGCGTCTAAATTAACCGGAATACATTGTAATTAATTTTCCGTGAATATCTAGTTTAATTTTAAGTAAATCACAGAGTACGGTCAAATACCAATAAATATCCTTCTAAGAGTTTCACACATACGAGATTGTATTTAAAAGGCAAGATCCGCAGTTTGACGCGTCACGCGAATTGATACGTTTCTTGCATGTATCATTTGTACGTATATGCGATCAGTTGTCGTTACCGACAATTAATTATTAGTCACCGGGTGATGAAGGTTCCATTTCGTACTATAATCTTAGCGAGAGAAGTTTGTCGCGTTAGAACTCTCGGAATTGTAGAATCTCTCGAGGAGAAGTCAAAACAGCAATTCTCTTTGGGCAATTTAATGGAAACCTCGAATGAGGGTCTTGATTCGATTAATCCGAAACTGATATTCTTCTAACGGAATTTATTTACTCGGTGGAAGAAATTCCTCTCGCGGTAAAATGAGTCTGATACGTAATCTATGTCTGCATATTCTCTATACATATGTATGTACATAATAGCAGCTATAGTAGAGAGGATTCCTGAAAGGATTCTTCATGTCTATGCCGAAAGAGGATTGAGAGATACAGAGCGGTTCGTTGCATTTGCATATTACGAGATTAATCATAGAACGAGTTCGCGAGAAGTCGTGCGAATAACATCGTGAAATTAATTATCGCGTACTATTCGCAAGTTAAATCATCGAAGATGGAATTTAGCGGGATATAACGAGATCAACAGAGATATCTTTCGATGTTCCAGAAGATAAGACCGTTTATAATTCCAGTCGTAGTTTCGTAGATCACAAGTTCGAAATACCAGTAGTGTTTCGAAGGTTCATCGATCCCTAACATATTGTGGATCCTCACTGATACCAGGTTTTGTGCTTTATGTTCCAGGCACGGAAGAGACCGTCAAACTTGTCCAAGCTGCCGGAGGAACCTGTTACGGTTACGTCTGTGATCTCTGCGATCGGGAGGACGTTTACAAGAAAGCCGCGCTGGTCAAGGCGGAAGTAGGAAAGGTGAGGATTGTATAATCGACCGGATACTTGAGCTTGCTTTGGAACCACTGGTCGACGCGATCTTGAGCAATTCTGTTCCTCGGTAACTCGATAGAAGAAAGTACAGCTCCCGCGCGCGCGCGCGATTTAGCCTGAGAGAGAGAGAGAGAGAGAGAGAGAAAGAGAGAGAGAAATTTAGCCTAGCAAGTAGATTATGGAAATCTCCGCGTTTAGAAAATGATTGACAGTCGAAAGAGTGCGAGCTTTAGACGGAATCGACGATGTATTAATCTCGTTCGAAAGTGGTATAGCTTCGTCAGAATTATTTCCGAGAGAAAATCAATTTAACGACTAGTCTTTGAAAAATATTACTTCGGTAAGTGTTAATGACCTTATAAATAGACTGTCTACAAGGACAGTCTAAAGGATAATCTAAAATTACGTTAGGTAAGAGTTTAAAAATATAAATTTTAATTACCACGCTGGTCGACGAATATGAATTTATTTACATATTTACGAATATGTATATTTATTTACAAAGGACAATCTAGAGCCCCAGTGGTAAGCGTAAATAAAAAAAAATTCCGACACCGCATATTTTAAAGATATACTTATCAAAGACCCTGACCAGAAAAATGCATGCATGTCAAAGATAGCGGTAGTCGGAATTCGAGCTTCGACAATTGTACTATTACAAACACTCCATGCCTACCTTTTTAATATTAGATTGAATAAACTAGCACGCAACGTGACCCATTTTTCCCCTAAATAATAGCAGAATAATGAAAAGTAATCGGTTCTCAGCGTCCTCCGAAGATGACATTGACGACACACGCAGCAATTAATTGCGTTATCTCACGCATCGGTTATATAAATTGCAATTTGGAGAGTCGAGTTAGTGGATTTGATGGTTATCATGGTGAACACGCGTTACGTCCGTGGCAGCTCGAGAATTATGAAACCTTCTGATGTTACGTCAGAACGTTGCAGTATACATGTATGTATATGTATACTACGTCGTCGTTGATCTGCTTCGGAGGACCGAAGAATTTCGCGCTTCTGCAACGGTTAATAGCGTTCCCCGGATCGCTAATATACCCGTTCGGCATGGAATTTCACGACCTTGTACTTTATCCGTCATTTCAAGCGGCGAAAGTGCTCGCCACGAGGTACGAGGATAATAAGTAATGGTGTCCGGTGTGCTTGTGCACGAACCTTTTGCAGGTGACAATACTGATAAACAACGCCGGCGTGGTCAACGGAATGAAATTTATGGACACCCCGGACAAGCTCATTATCCGCACCATGGATGTCAACGTGATGAGCCACTTCTGGGTACGTTCACATCTTTCTCAGCGTTTTTTTACCGGATTATGCTGCAATCAGAAAATTAGTTCCAGCTGTGCACGAATATTTCGTTCCGTTTTTTGTACGATGCTGGATGAAATAAATGCTGTTACGGTGGTTTTCATTTAACTGTGACTGATGCGTCGTTTTTTAGTTAATACGCTGAACGTTCGTTGAAGCCCAACAAACCACCAATCTATTACCGATCCAATACCGACGCGTAACGAATCGAGTATTGATATTCCAGAGATAATTGACAGGAGAGAAAATCTTCTAGAACTCGTGTCGACGCGTTGGCGTTAATGTTTCAGCTGGAAAATACTAGTAGCCCTCGTATAACTGGAAAGTTAGGTTCTCAGACCACAAAAATCAAGAGAAGGTGGTAATTTTATATAAATTTTTTTTACTAACTTATTAATACCAATGTTTGGCTCCATTACGATACATTCTACTAATAATCGTGAAACAAGATATAAATGTTCTGCTACAACAAAATAAAATACAAAGTAAAAGTCGATAAAATTCAAAATCATCACGTACAATATTAAAAACAACTATTCACCAAGTATGTATCGTAGAATACTGAAGTAAACTTTCGTCGCACTGTAGCAAAGGATACAAGTGCAAATTTTTCGGATGAGACCCATTTGGTTTTAGCGCAGGAACATAACAGCACAAGAGCAACTGTAGTGATTTCAATGCGTGGTGAGAGCAGCACGATCGCGCCGCAAGCGTGAAAGCCTTTCGTACCCGCGATTTTCTTGTTTTGCAAAGCAGAAACTATTCGCAACAAGATCTCTCGCGTGCACCAGAGTACATTTTACTATAATATCGTCGGTAATTCACTAGAAGTTCAATTAATTGCACTCGAAGTCTCGGACCTTGAGCGAACATGAACGATCACGCTAAAATTATTTGCAATCTGTCAACGACGTGTAAATCGTGTGGCAACGAGATAAAATAAACAGGTAATAAAATTGATATTTGCATACGTTTTCTAAAAATCAAGTACAGGATGTTTAGGACTAACTAAACGACCGCCATTAAGGCGGTTGATCAAAGTAGTTTTTAGTTTAAATCGAACCTGCACTTCTCTTTGGAATAATAATATTTATCCTTTAGATGGGTCTGTGCTGCAGAAATAATCTCCATACATAATTCTCAGACCACCATAAAATCGTGCGTGAAACTGAAAACGTCAATCGGGAAGTGACTAATTAATGAATAGCGCTGTTCGATATGTTGTTTTATGATTTCTTGGATGTTTTTATAGCCGTTCCATTTCTTGATATTTTATTGGGAGAATAATGTCGAGTATTTAGATAAAATGTGGCGAAATATGAATTTTATTAAAAATCGTTAGTAGTTAGTATTTGAACGTTTTAGACTTGAAATTGATAGAATAATGAAAAATTACTGGTTATCAATGTTTCTTTAATTTTGGTCTTTTGAAATGAATATTCCTTTGAATAAAGATTGGAGATAGTTTTTCAGAATTACTGCATGTTTCTGTGCTTCGCAGAAATATGTGTTTGTTGCGTGAAACATGTTGGAATTGAATCGAAGATAGGATAATGAGGAATTGCAAAGGTGCGCGTACGTTGGCACGGTAATTTGAAAGACGAGGAGTGAGAGGCATTCCTGTCCTCTCGTACCCTCTGTTTAGGACTGTTGCCGTGGGTCAGGTGAGAAAACCGGTCGGATAGATACAGCCAGTGGGCCGTGCAGTTGCAGTACACACTCGTGTCCCGCAGTTGCGACACCCACGAGAGGCCACACGCTTGCCAAACCTACTCTATGTACTATGTAGTTCCTCGATGCGAAATGCCCGCTTCAGGCTGGCTTCGAGCTCGTGTGCTTTCGCGCAATACTAGAACGCCACGCAAAACCGAGAGAGCCAGCCGCCTCTCGCAGTTTCTTAACCGCGCACGCTGTTTTCGTTAATTGCTTCGCCAATAACCGCCTACAAAATGCGCGTTGCTGAAATATTCCGCAGAAACATACACCGGCGAAAGGAGCACACCTGTTCATATTAAAATGCAACCTCCTTCTCGCCAAAGTTCTCCCCGGCAATCTCGATTGTACTATTTTCATCGGTGTCGTTTCCTTGCATTGTCGTTCCACTAGTTTTTACTCTATGTTACATACGACTAAAATCCGCGTCGTACTGTTTTCCTTTGCCGTTTATCATACCAGTTTTTGCTCAATATTAGAGATTATAGCCTGACACCGTTTGGAATACTCTCTGGAAAAAAATGTTAAAGTTCTAAAATGATTGAAATTAAATCATTCGAGTGTTATCTTCCAAGAGAAATCGTCTTCAAGCGTTTAAAGATAATTTCACCAATTCTGGTGAACATTTTTTTCATAGTCTTTTATAATTTCACAATGAACCCTAAACACGACATTTACGCTTACAACTAAAAATAATTGTTAACGTGAAAATCAGAAATTTCCGACTTCCCCATTGCCTTCGATTCGAGGAGCAATATCGATCTGTCGAAGGGAAATCGCAGCTGGCAGAAAGATTCTAACTGGATGCAGAGTGAAAGTGTACGCGTCCGATGCTGGGGAGCATCGCCGATAGCAAATAGCGTTCGCCGACGTGCGGATTCAGAGCACGAAGAACGAAAATTGTACCGCGTGGCTTGGCCGAGAATACCGATTTCGCGTTACGTCATACCGGCGGCGTCGGTTTAACGGTAATTGAGATACTGTGTTATCGTAATAACAAACTTCAGAGAGAAAAAAGAAAGAAGCGGTCACGAAAGAAAAATTCCAAAGACGGACAAGGTTTGTCGGTTTTGTCGTTCGAAAACGGTGTATTTCTTGCCGGTTAAACTTTGCCCGACCGAAACTTTGTCGACAGGTTACGCGCCTCGCAGATTTTGCTTTCAAAAGTGAGAACTAGGAGAAGCTAGCCGAAAAGTGGGTTAATTGGCGGGTAAAGAGAGCGTCAACAGCGTGGACCTTTCGCTGCATCCGATGTCACGGTCGTTTCGGCAGGATCCCGTCATCCACTTTCCAATGCCAGTCGCAAAAAGTCGGTTTTGTGAAATCTGTCTTCAGGCTCTGTGATTTGAAGCATTTCTTGCGCGTTCGACCTCTTGCCACTCTCATACTTCGATAAAAATTAAGGAAAGCGAAAAAGTTGAAATTTTTTTTTTTTAGTATACTCGATGTATGATTTTTTCTGATTTTTTAGACGACGAAGGCGTTCCTGCCGTCGATGATGGAGGACAACAAAGGTCACATAGTGAGCATAGCTAGTCTGGCTGGCCACGTGGGAGTGCCAACGTTGGTCGACTATTGCACCTCAAAATTTGCGGCAGTCGGTTTCGAGGAGGCCCTTCACATGGAACTCGCGGTACCAATTCGATTTACCAATTAGCTAACCCGTTAATCAAATTCCTTGCACGATTTTCTGTCTAACGTTCGCGTCTGATGGAACTTCCGGTGTTACCGAGCACCAATTTTCTTTACATTTTTGCTTGTTGTATCTTCTAGGCTGATGGCTATAAAATCAATACCACTGTCGTATGTCCGTTTTTCATTCGTAGTACCGGCATGTTCGAAGACATTTCACCTAGGTATAAACACGTTTATTCGACTTGGCATTTTAAACCTTCAACGACGACGACCTTTGCGCACTGATATCGTATTAAAAGAATACATCCGAGACAAATAAGGTTGACTGTGATTCGGTAGTTCTAGCGTAACAAATTATTATGGTAACACTACACTTTCCGTCGTTCTTGAAGGATTAAATATCTGCTGTTAATTAAGTTGGTTAAGTATATCTGCTGCTATTCTGATTTTACACAGATTCGTGCCGAGACTCAGCCCTAATGAAGTGGCGGATCGAGTTGTGCTGGCCATGAGGTGCAACGAGAAGATAGCTGTGGTGCCTGGTTACCTCTACATTTTGCTCGTATTGAAATGGTAATTAACGTACCGATTAAGCAGTGTTCTGTGGGAATTATTTATCCAGTGGATGTTTAGAAAATATTTTTATGAAGAACCTTAGCCACGGTATAATAATCACTATTTTTTCCACAATTTTTTAGGGCCTTCCCGTGGGCTTGCGCAGGAATGTTCATCCGAGGGGTGGTCTCGAGCACACTTAGCGTGTACAACAAGCCGAAAACTGTGTCGAAGAAGAAGGAGCCGGTGTCCGACATGATAACGAAGCACCAAAATGGGACGAACCTCCAGGACCAGTTGACCAGACGCGTCACCAGCTCTGAGAAGAAGCCATAATCACCTGTGTACAGCGTCTTATTTAAAAACGCGCCAAAATCGTTTCCACCGGTTCAAAACTATCGGACAATAGTACCCGAGGACACTGTCGTTTCACGACATGTCGCTAACGCTCATGTAATCCCACGGCGCATCGCAACGCTGGTCACGCGCGTGTACGTTAGAGTTTTATAGCGTTTATTCCGCGAGAGTATTGCGCAAAAATCTCTCGGGGGAACGAGTTCTGTTCCGGCGAGGAGCGTAGACCGAATGCTTCTTTTGCATCGTGTTCGGCGATCGACGAGTACAATAATTATTATAAAACCGAGGGGTCGATTTCAGGAGGAGTTGCCAGCTTCCTCGACGTCGAATCAAAGGGGAACGATGACGCGATCGTGAGAGTGAAAGTGTCGGACGTGTATCTTGAGCGATTCGCACTGTTTCGACGTTATTTAATTCGTAAGAGAAAGATAGTTACCCGCGGCAGGAGTTCTCGCATCTGGTCCGAGCACGGGGACCATTTTTACCAATAATCGGCGACGATGTGTGATACATTAAACTTCGTTGTTCTAGCTCGTAAGGGTAGGCTAAGACTTTTCTATTTTTAATTTCTATTTCTAACCGACGGCCGCGGAGGGACACGCAAGCCACTTTAATTTATCCTACAGATGTAAACGGTCGCAGGCAGCCGACCGATTTGTTGATACGAGAATGGAATTTTCACCCGAACAGCGCTACTCCAGATTTCTCTTGGTGCACGATTTTGATGGAAACTGTAAAAATATCCGACACGGACCACTTCAATGTTTTTGTAATAAAACTTGTCAAAACCAAAACATCGACAGCAGATTTTTATGCGTTTACAACGTATTCATATTTATAATGTTATTACTAGACAGCGGATGTTTATACAAAATAAAAATTTTCTTCTTGGAATTGCAACAGACTGGAGTAAAAATAAGAAATTTATTTTCGGTCTTAATATACATATTTGGCAGATTGAAAATAACATAACAGTATATTTAAATTCTTCTATAAATGCATAAAATCCGCTGTCTAGTTGTTACGTTAGGTCAGTTCAAAAGCACGTGCTCGATTCCTTGTTGTATTTTAATACAAAATCGGGCAGGAACTTTGGCACTGACCGACTCGGCTGACCTAATAGATGACTAAAGGAATTTTTATAAATGCAATTGTCACCTATGAAAATTCACAGTAGTGTACAATAATGAATGGAACCGTCAGAACAGTTTAACCGTTATGTCAGTAATGATAGCTATCCTACTAATGAAAGTACGTACTCTGTCCGTACTCCACTTAATTACTGTGTCAACGAAGTGAAGCGATAATGGAACCACACGCGACTCGTCGTTGCACAAGTGCTCGTCATTCGCAAATGGAAGGCAATCGTCGTTTACTAATCAAATTAAAAGTATATTCACGAGTTCCTTTGAGTCAATATTAGTAGTTCCGTGTTTAACGCTAAAATCAGTCAAAACAGGAAGCAATGTTGGAAACTTATAAGTACATGTATGAAAGTAGAAGAATCATTCGTTTATGAGAATAGGAGACACGACTGTGTTGAGATATAATTGCACCTTTGTGTGCGCTCTATTTAGTCTTCTACGAAGGTATTTTCTATGAAGGTATTGATGTATCGTAGACAGACGCATTAGTCACCAAAGTTCATTCAAGCGAGTAAACACACTTTCCTATTCTACTTACCGAATTTATGCGTATGGGGGACATGATTGGCAAATTTTCGAAGCCACAGGTGATTCGAGATGCAATAAACATTTATCCCACTGATCCTATTTGAATAATAAAGTCAACGCTGGAATTACATTCCGACAGAAATCCTCCAGTAAAATCTGCACAATATTTTAATAAACTGATTCTACCAATTTTTATATGTTATACATTTATTTATTTTGAAACGCAGAAGGCGATCGTCAGCGCAAAGAAGTCGATACTGTGCATTTTCCACGTGCAATAAATACATTAAGCTATAGTAACATTCCTCCGATGGTAAAACGATAAAAAATGATTACAGAGATACAATTTCGGAGGATCGTGCTCTTCAATCCATGGTCAAGGTAGCCCGAGCCAAAGCGCTTCTGATTTATACTCGATATCGTTCGATTGCCGGCGGAAGGCTTACACTCACGCGGAAGATAAAATCGGAGGCTTTGTAAATACTGCGAAGTGATACCCGCCATCTACATCTATTTCCCGAACAAAATCGTGGTTTATCGTTATCAATACCGCAGATAGTGGACGCGTTAGCCCCGATACTCGTGCCAATTCTGTGTTAAATCTCGTACCGGTAACGCGAAAATAAGAGAACCTTTTATTCCGCCAAAATCACTGCACCACGTCGCTAAGAAGCCGTAACGAATGTTAAAAGTGTGCTCGGATCAGTTTCATCTATATCACGATCAACAAAAAATGCGGATTTCTCAAGCGTTCCTGTTCGCAAGCGGCCTGATCCTCGGATGGAACGCTCTCGAAGCCCTGGACACCAAGCTAATGAAGCTCTGCGTGTCCCAGAATACCTGCGAAAGTTGCTTAGAGATCAACTCGTCGTGCGCGTGGTGCAGCGACTGGGTAAAATTTTCGGAATTTTTTCCTACTTCGTTGAAATGCATAAAGAACGATAACATCCCAGATAGCACCGTACGTTCGTTTTATGTTCCGTTTACGTCCATACGTCCTATGTCCGTTGCGGATGTCCCTGGGACGTCCGTGGGACCAAAATTTCGGACCTCCCAGGGACATCCGTTTTTTTGTCCTAAGGACATCCGTAGGACTTAAATTTCAGACTTAGAACTTCAATTTTGTATGTCGTCGGAGTACTCACTTCTTACGCGTGAGACATATATTAATACATATGTATATTCGAATTTCCTCATGTATTTCGAATACCTTAATGAAGTATATATTATAATAGTTAAGAGCTAGAGAGCGGATCTTTATACAAAATAAAAAATTTTTACTTGCAACAAATAACAGAAGTAAAATAGGCATTTTTTTCTTAATTAATACGTTTAATAGGTCAAAAATAATATAACATTGTATAGTATTTTTTTTTCTTAAATTTGATGAGGCTCGCGGTTTACGACTCTTGTGATATCCCGGGTTCGAATCCCCGGCACCTGTGAGATTTTTTCTCAAGTGATATAAAAAAACGTGACACAGCGGGATGGTTCGGAATCAACCTTAATAAACTGTAGGTCCAATACGATGAATATTATTTAATAAAAAATAAAACAAATAAAAAAATAAATGGAAGGTGGAAAAAGGTGGAGCATTGTTAATGGAATTATAACCATGAAGGGAATAATTAACAATAACCTAACCTATAGTATTTTTAAATTTTCATAATTATTATTGTTTATTTACTGTTTTATGTTACACTTATATTCGTTTTTTTCGTAAATGTCTGATAATAGTAATAGAAATAATGCCAGGTATTCTGGAGAAAAATTCCACATACGTCCCAGGAACGTCCCAGATAGGTCCGCACGGGACGTCCTATGTACGTTACACTTTCTAACACGGACCTCATTCGGACATTTCTGGGACGTATCTCGGACATATATCGGACATATCTCGGACATACGGACATGATTCGGACGTCCCTGGGACATAGGAAGATCCGATTACGGACGTACTTGGAACATCCATCGGACATCCGAGTGCTATCTGGGATATAGATCTCTGGAGAACTGTTTTCGCTAGTTGTATAGATCTGATTCATTTTACACCTGGGCCTAAGATACTGTGCATCAGTATGTTGGGAAAATAATTCCTCTGAGACACGGCGTGGTGGATTCTCAAAAATTTTCAGAATATTTTCAAGAATCCTGAAAATTGTCAAGAATCTTCATATATTCGAGAATCCCTAAATTTACAGAAACTCGACTCGTCCCGATCCGTCCCCATCGGATACCCTACATTTTCGGGCACCCCCCACACCTATACCGTTTTCCCATGTTCTCAGTCGTACTCGAACTCGAAGGTGGGCAAACCAAGATGCAACTTGCCGGAGAGCCTAAAGGCGTTCCATTGCGATCCCGAAGAGATCCGTACAGCTTCGAAAGGATCCATAGAGTTACTGAAGAACGACGAATTCCAGGACGTTGAAGAGCCAGACCAGGCATCCGTGCAACTGAAACCGCAGAAGATCAAAGTGAGACTTGAACCTCACTCGAAGACAGTGATTAATCTCAGTTACAGGCCAGCCAAGTGCGTTTCTACAAGTGTTCGACGTAATGTTTAGACTGTGGATTTAAAAATTGAGTAGGTTCGATTTAAAATTGTGCGAAGATCAAAATAATTTGGGAATTTTTACTTGTTAAAATTATTACAGAAAAATTCAAATGTCTATCTGGGTCTTGCCTTTTCAAATTGACGAAGACAATATTTATTTAGCATAAAAATTCGCAGTCTAGCGAAGGTCCATCGTACTTAACGTTCTACAAGTCCCATCTTTTTTCCAGGAACTATCCTTTAGATCTATACTACCTGATGGACCTGACATGGACGATGCGGGACGACAAACAAACCCTGGTGAACCTAGGCAGGAACATGACGGACACGCTGCAAATGTTCACCAACAACTATCGTCTGGGATTCGGTAGTTACGCGGACAAGCCTCTGATGCCGATCGTGATCCCAGGTCAGGAGGACAATCCTTGCAGGAGCCAGTACGAAAAATGTAATCCGCTCTATGCGTTCCAGCATCGACTGAGCCTCACCAAAGATATTCAGCGGTTCATCAAAGAGGTACGCTTCTAAGGTCGCTCGAGGAACGAGGATGGAGAACTCGAGGACACGTGGACTTTCCTGGTCAACGCTGTCCTCGATATTTCAAATTTCTTTCGTTTTTTCTGTTAGGTGAGTGAAAGCCCTATTACAGGGAACGTGGACAATTTGGAGGGAGGAATGGACGGCGTGGTGCAGACTATAGTCTGCGCAGAACGGGTTGGCTGGGCTCATCAGGCTCGAAAGATCATCTTGATGGCCACCGACGGGTTGTTGCATTTCGCCGGAGACGGAAAGGTGAGGGTGTACTCTGTTTTGTCGGAAGTAGAGACCCGAAGAATAATAACGAACCGAGACTGAAGACGCCGAAAATCTTTTTCAGCTGACCGGTACCGTAGCTCGTTCGGACTTCAAGTGTCACCTGGACAAGGACGGAAAGTATAGCATGTCGACGACGTTCGACTATCCGTCTCTGGCGGAGGTATCGAGGCTTCTGAGGGACAACAAAGTCAATCTGATATTCGCCGTAACGGAGAATCGACTTCCGGAGTACGAGTTCATTGCTGACTTATTGGAAGAAAAAGCGCGAGTCGCCATCTTGGCTGAGAACAGTGACAATATCCTCCAGATCATCGAAAGCTCTTACAACGACCTGATCAGGAAAGTCGTGTTGAGAGACAATTCAATAGGTCCGCTTCGCGTGCAGTACTTCTCCAATTGTGGTAAAGAACATGAAATCGAAACGGATGAATGCGATGGCATACAACAGGGCAAGATCTACGATTTCAAGGTGGTGCTGTCGTTCGAGCAGTGTCCGAGGAACGAGAGTCTATTGGCAAGTGAAACTGTAAATTGCGATAGTTATTGGGTCAGTGCAAGAGTTCGTGCCTGATTTCGCATAAAAATACAAGAAATCCGGTGGGAACTTTTGCACTGACCTAACACATAGCCACCCATTGAGGGAAGAGTCTGATGTAGCTAAATGACTAGAGCAACATTGCTTATAGCCCTATTGAACTAAACAAAACTTTATCAGGTGGTTGAATAGTGTAGTGAACTATTTATACAATCCAAAGAAAATGGGTCGGCACATTCTTTACGATAAATTCACAAACCTTTAGTAAGGTTTAGCGATCAGTTTACCTCAGGCTCTCCTCTAAACAATGGCAACCGCGACAACGTTCCCGTTAGTGGCTATAACAGAGAGAGAGAGAGAGAGCATGCCCCTTGTTGGTGGCACCCACAATCACGTTGCCCTTTGGTTACTGCAATCTTGCCGATTATTCGACCCCTTAACGATGGTCACCATCTTGCCGCTGCCGATAGCACTGTTCAATGTGTTTTGTGGCAGTGTATTTCAACTTGTCTTTGAACAAATGGAATGGTGTCTAAAAACGCAACGATCGATTTTATTTTTCCTGAAGCACTAACGACGTTGTCGTAACATTTTCCAGAAACAAAGGGTCGTGATCGAGGACGCTCTCGCATCTAAAGCCTCCGAAGTTGTGATCGACGTTGAACTTCTATGCGGCTGCAAATGCAAAGACTCCGACAATTCGCGTTGCGTGCACGGCTTCGACGAGTGTGGTGTCTGCAAATGCGATTTCGGATGGTCCGGTGAGAAATTCGTGAATCGATT
The DNA here is from genome assembly GCA_028454225.1 of Lasioglossum leucozonium. Classification (NCBI taxonomy): domain Eukaryota; kingdom Metazoa; phylum Arthropoda; class Insecta; order Hymenoptera; family Halictidae; genus Lasioglossum; species Lasioglossum leucozonium. The sequence goes on from CM052207.1 coordinate 243,808, forward strand.
GATTGACGCGTGTACGGCGAGTAGATTTGTTATCGACGAACAAAAATTTCGCAGGAGAGTACTGCGACTGCGATCAAAGCAGCCCGGTAGACTACACGCTACAATGTATTGTTCCCGGCGGCACGGAAATCTGCTCCGGCAAAGGGGAATGCACTTGTGGCAGTTGCTCCTGCGACAAGGACTATTCGGGCCGGTTCTGCGAGTGTACCCCATGCAAAATGGTAAATGCGATGCTAAGCGAGGCGAAGTGAAAATGTCAATTATTTAACATTCGTTTTGCACACATATTCTACAATACTTATACGCTTAAACGAACTTTTTGTTGGTAGCTCGACGGAATAGAATGCGGTGGTAGAGGAACATGCAACTGCGGTGTCTGTCGATGCTTACCAGATTGGAAGGGTGAGACATGCGAATGCCCGACCATGGTAGAGCTTTGCATGGCTCCAGGAAGCGAAGACGTTTGTTCTGGTCACGGAGATTGCGAATGCGGCGACTGTCAGTTCGTATTTGATCGTTTATATGTACATACACGTAAGTACATCAATTTTGTACGACGAATAATACAATCGTATATTATGCTTCCAGGTGCAAGATCGACAACAACATTCATTATCACGGCAAGTATTGCGAGTCATCGGTTAGTTCAGGCTCGAGTGGCCTCTGCACGCTCTACAACGGTTGCGTGAACGCTACCATCGAAGACCCACAGAGGATCGACTACAACTGTCGGACGAATGTGACTGACTACAGCACCGTGTCAGTGGACTTCGTCAATAAAGGTAACAAACGATCGGGTAATATTATTATAGATATTGTAGGATTTTAGGAAAAGTGAGTGAACCGCCGCCAGCAGAAATCGAACCCGGGCCTCACCGGTGGTTGCTGATCAGCTAATGCGCGCACCCACGGAATCCTTCCATTTATCCCGATTTCCATACAGTATTTGGTCTGGGGGGTCCTGATCTCACAAGATTATACCCGGTTCCTCAGGGTTACATCAATAAATAAAGCCTTCTTTGAATTATAATAGATCACGATAACTATTGCTACGTGGAGACTAATAAGGGGAGCATAACATGCAGGATAGCGTACATATACGAGTTTCAGAAGGACAATAGCGTTTTGCTGAAGATTGAAAAACAGGTAATGCATGGTTAAAGAAGTATCCTGCGCGTGAGCAATAACACTATTAATGTACTGTCTGTCTAAATTTATCAGACATGCAGCAATAGAACAGTAGCAGCGATGATCAACTCTTCCTGGATCGTTATTGCAATAGTAGCCCTTGGCTTGGCGTTTATAATATTTTGGAGGTGAGTATCTCCTAAAATCCAATTAACCAAACTAAGACAAAATTTTTGAGACGTTTATTCGCCATAATTTAATTGAACAGAGTATGGATCACCATAAAAGATAAAAGGGAGTACGAAAAGTTCGAGCTAGAACGAAGTAGAACCGTATACAGTTTGAACGAAAATCCATTGTATAAATCTGCTGTATCGAAGTACAAGGTCCCGTCGATATATTCCAAAGAGGATTAAGTATAGTGTACAAGCAAGGATTACAGTGAATTTATCAAGCGATACAATGAAGGAAGTTTATGCATTCTCGGTAGAATCGGTGGTATTTTGGTAAAAGAGCATATCATCCCAAAAGTGGTTCCCGCGTGAAAATGTCAGCGTCTGCAACCAAGACCATGATTTCATTTTTTAGTGTAGAGTGTAGAGAATGAGTTTGGACACATTTTGAAAAATTAATATCATTAAATAGAATATTTACCTTGCTCGACAAGTGATGAAGCACCCACTTGTACCCAAGGGGCTCTCTATAAATAATATCCGTAAACGGCATATTATCGAACCAAACTGCTTCGAGAGAGGATCCGTCAGGGAAGACATAAGTTCCCGGCCCGTTCATGATTCCATTTGAATCAATATTACCTTCAAACTCGGCATTGTTATTGTAGCTGAAACCATCAAGATCTAATTAACAATTTATGTACCGAACACATAATTAACTTATATTTACCGAACGTGTATTTCACCGACGCCAAATACATCATCGTTCCATTCACCGTCGTATTTGTCGAAATCATCGGTTGTGTACACTCCTTTACCTACTCGGTAAGTTAAATAATAATTATAACATTCGTTAAATGACATATATGATGTACATCAACTTTTCAATGATAAAATATACATAGAAATAAAGATAAGGTTGTTTGTAAGAGCGGCGATTTAAGGATAGTTGTAAGAGCAAAGGATTTGTAACCCTAAGGGGAACCAAATAAAGATATATAGTAATTGTAAATAACATTTTTATACAATAATAACCTTGTTTAATTAGCGTGAGCTGCCCAGAATTAAGTTTATACTCTCCTTCGTACGTATCATTATTTAGGAACGTGAACTTCCCATCACCGAATATAGTTACATTTTTCTTATTTGGACCGCGTGTTTTCTGGCCACGTTTATTTGTCATTCCAGTAGTCCACGATTTCGTTTACAGATTCTATACAGATTTATAGAAGAATCGATTCTCAAACTTTTTGAAATATTCAAACATACATCGCGCTTCAAGAAGCGGGAATTGAAAATGTAGATACAGCCTCGTCGGTAAAAGTTCCGATCGCGGCGTTGTGAATACCGTTTACGCTAGATCGCGCGTAGATCAAGCGGTTCCTCCGCCTAGAAGATAACAGTGTTCGTTCTATTTCACCAATGACACTATCGGTCATAAAGCCGTCTAACCTTAGCGAGAATAATTGTCGGAATTTTTTCGCGGCAGAAAATCATTTCCATAGATAATTCGTATCTCTTTGCCCCAGTGTTCCCTCGTGCGCGTATCAGTCCCCGCCAGCGATGATTTTCCCCTTTTGAAAAAGCACCTTTAAACTCAAAGCCACGTGACCTTGCAGACGACCTCTAATTCGGTGTTCGTATCGTCCGTTTTTTAGTCGTGTTCCGTGATAACCCCTAACGCACCGTTGACACGCTCGTGGACGTCGCCGTGCGAGGTGTTAAACCGAACCTACTTCCACCGAATCATCGAATTCCAGTCGACTTGCTACGTAAAAGGTAGTAAAGAACCTCCGAATCATCCGAGATTATGATACGAACCACGAGCAGTCTACGTAATGAATTGGCACGCGCTATATTACGAAGTTCCGTGCGGACGAACATCGTAAGATCCGTGGTCGTACGATGTCTTCACAGAAAACATCTTCAAAGGTATTTCCTCCAACGACACCGTTTTATTTCATCGTTCTGTAAAATGTTCCGACCTTGCGCGAGTCATAGTTGATCGCTGTTCACCTTTAAGGTTATCTTTTCTGCAACCACGTCTGACGATCGTCTCATTCTACTTAAGCACACTATCTCACGAACACCGTTTCCTCCTTTTCCACTTGATATCTGATGATAACCAGCCACTCCCTACATCGCATCTCTTGTGTCATCTCATTGCAAAGAATCGTGTTATTCTAATTAAATTTAACATTGAATCAAGTGATCAGTCAAGGCCACCTTATACTCTGTGTACGAGCATTGTTCGCTCTGCTTGACCCATGCTGTACTAATGAATAAGAGTTCTTGAACGAGCTCCAATTTCCTATTGGCATTGCACCATACATATGTGCGAGTATTAACCGAAACATTTCAAACACAGCAGCATATATCAAATAATTAACAGCTTTATGCTTTTTCTTAAATATTTAATTTTTACCGCAATTGTACCTTATATTAAAGCAGCTCTTTATTCGTATTCAGGATTCAAGTTCATAATAATGTACGCCTCACTGTGGCACCATGGAAGCAACAATTCAGGTTTTATGCGGATTATCCCGATCATATCAAGGTACAGTTGCCTGCGCTGTCTCCTACCATGGAAACAGGCACCATTATCAGCTGGCAGAAGAAAGAAGGTGAGAGAAGCGATTCGTTGCGTTTAATCGATAGTCTCTTATAATCGTCATACTTAATTTTAGGCGATAAGCTGAACGAAGGTGACCTGCTAGCAGAAATTGAAACTGATAAGGCAACGATGGGTTTCGAGACTCCCGAGGAAGGGTACCTGGCAAAGATTCTTGTGGCTGCGGGAACAAAGAATGTTCCGATAGGCAAGCTTGTTTGCATAATTGTTTCGGATGAAGCCAGCGTAGCTGCTTTCAAAGACTTCAAAGACGACTCTCCAGCCGCCCCACCGCCACAAGCCGCTGCTGCTGCACCGGCAGCTCCTCCTTCTGCAGCTCCATCTGCTCCTCCTCCGTCTCCTGCAGCACCGCCATCGCCTGCAGCTGCTAAACTGCCTGCATCCTCCGGAGAGAGAATATACGCTAGTCCACTGGCCAAGAAGCTGGCTGCTGAGAAAGGTCTGAGCTTACAGGTGATTTCAAACTTTCTTGATTCATTCATCGACGACTTCTAGCATATTTATTTGCAATAGTCTACATTAATCGCGTTTCTTGCAGGGCCTGAGAGGATCTGGATTGTATGGTTCTATAACGTCTAAAGACTTAGCAGGCGCTGCACCAGCAGCGGCAGGCGCTATCCAACCTGGAATGGCAATGGGTGCTCCAGGTGGATTGGACATGCCTGTGTCCAATATCCGAGCAGTAATCGCGAAACGTCTTTTGGAAAGCAAACAAACCATCCCACATTATTATTTATCGATAGATGTGAAAATGGACGCGGCTCTAGCGATGCGAGCAGAATTTAATAAAATGATGGAGAAAGAAAAAGTGAAGGTCAGTGTAAATGACATCATTATCAAAGCGATAGCGATGGCCTGCAAAAAGGTACCTGAAGGCAACAGTTCTTGGCTGGGCGACGTCATTAGACAGTAAGTTTCTCTGAATTGGGGCTAGACTGCGGATTTTATGCATTTATGACAAAAAATATGTAGATGCAATTTAAACCAGTCTACATAACATTTTACATGGAATGGATATGACTCCAACATAAATAAATTTTTTCTGAATAAAATAACTGCTTTAATGCAAAATAGATATTTGCTAGTGTAGTCGACACCTTTGTTTATGCTTGAAACGCTAAATTTAAAATTTCGAGACTAAGTATCATATGCGAGTAATTACAAGTTATGGATATCAATTGGAGTCTATGATTTTGAACGGGTACACAGAATTCATGAACCATGTATTCGCGAATTAAGTATCCGCAGTCTAATTATCACCGATAAGCGCATAGTGTTCATGCTAATACGAGGTGCGTCTGCTTCTTCTTTTAGATACAATAGCGTCGATGTAAGCGTGGCGGTTAGCACAGATAACGGTTTAATTACGCCAATAGTTTTCGGTGCAGATACGAAGGGTATAGTTCAAATTAGCAAAGATGTGAAAGCGTTAGCCGCGAAGGCAAGAGAAGGAAAGCTTCAGCCACAAGAATTCCAGGGTGGAACCATAACGATATCTAATTTGGGAATGTTTGGCGTGAAGAACTTCTCCGCCATTATAAACCCGCCTCAGTCCATAATCGTTGCTGTCGGTACCACCGAATCAAGATTAATACCTGCCAAAAATGATCAAGGGTAAGCATTCTTTGTGAAATTGGTTTGCTTAAAAATTAAAAAGAATTTGCCTTCTCAATAATTTCTGTTACAGATTTACAACTGCCCAATACATGTCCGTCACTGCCAGCTGCGACCACCGTACCGTGGACGGTGCGGTTGGAGCTCAATGGTTAGCCGCGTTCAAGAGTTTCTTGGAAAATCCTACAAACATGCTATTGTAGTAAGTTCGACCGTTAAAGTGTTCAATGACGTAGTTTGAGTAAGCGCAGAATACACGAGAAAGAAAAAAACACAAAACGTTCTTCTGTTCAGGTACAAAAGGTGACGATGAATGTCCTGTATATTTGTGTATAGTACGACGTTGAATCGTGTTACTTTACACATTTGCAAATTAACGATTTCTGATAGGATCTGAGCTTTATTGCGGGCACATTATCTTTCCTCCGGTCGACGTGTCTTCTGACCTCTGGACCAACATGTCGTCACGAACATCATGACGAATTTCGTTTCTTTACACGATGTAGAAATTTTCATGTGGTTGTTCACAGAATGTAAAGTAAAGGGTTGGCGATCAGAAAGTCAGCGTAGACGAGCAAACGGCATATCGATCGTTTTCAAATTTTTTGCGATTCCCTTTGAGACACCTTATATTTTGAAATCGTATTTGAGAAACCACAAAAATCTCTTCCCTCCCCTGCGATAGTAGTGGCCACCTGTAAATATGTGTATTTATGAGATGTAATTATGGCCCTCCTATGTATACGCAGAATTTAATTATTAGTTAGGGTACACTGGAAAGAAAATAACGAAATGTGTCAAAATGTTTATAGTAAATAAATACATACATATACTATAAATGCGTATATCATATTTAATTCATTATAACTTCAAATTTAATTGATCTGATTTCGCAATAGTCACACTGTCCATCAAATTTTAACTTTTTTTTTTCACGTAAGTAGAAAACGGTGTCTTTAAAAAAAGATACGACGATCGAAGCGCCATCTGACAAAACTGTTTATCTGTCAACAACGTGTGTATTTACAAGCGTTATAAATAAAATCGCGTGTAATTATTCAAAATGCCGATCTTAGACAAACGTAAAGGGGATGATATTTTAGCTCTAGTTCCTGCTTCGAAGAGGACAAAAAATGAGGTGGTCTTCAGCAGCAGAGAAAAAGCGGTCGTGCAAAATGTATGTGTGTCGTACATAACCTTAATTCATAATGTTTTGTTCAACTTTTCTCCCAACAATGTTTTTCGCGTTTCACAGGGTCCTCCCAGAACATCATCATTATTCGCGCCGATTATGCTTCTGGAAGGACATCAGGGTGATATCTTTTCTCTTGAATTTCATCCAGAAGGACAATACCTCGCTTCCACTGGATTCGATCGGCAGATTTGTAAATATGTTACGAATTTTAAGCATGCATCGAGTCGCCTTGTAACTTGATAGTAAATGTTAATCAATAAATTTACAGTTATTTGGAATGTTTACGGAGAATGTGAAAATATCTCTGTGATGAGCGGACACAGCGGAGCAATTATGGAACTACATTTTAGTCCCGATGGCAGTCACTTGTATACTGCTAGTACAGATATGACACTAGGTTTATGGGACATAGTTGCTGGAACTAGAATTAAGAAGCTCAAAGGCCACACTTCTTTTGTTAATTCTGTTTCTGGCGCAAGGAGAGGCCTTACTCAACTTTGTTCTGGCAGCGACGATAGTACGATACGTGTCTGGGATCCCAGAAAAAGGGGACAATGTTATACCTTGAATAATACATATCAGGTATTACTATTACTACCTTAGAACCAAGCTTGAGAACATATTATTTAGAATAAAATAAAAGATCGTTAATTTGAGTTTCATTAACTTCTTTTATTGTTTCAGGTCTCAGCTGTTACATTTAACGACACAGCAGAGCAAGTAATAAGTGGTGGAATCGACAATGATATAAAAGTATGGGATCTAAGAAAGAATGCTGTCCTTTATAAACTCAAAGGGCATTCTGACACTATTACCGGACTTAGTTTAAGTCCGGATGGGTCGTACATACTTTCGAATGCTATGGACAACACATTAAGAATTTGGGACGTGAGACCATTTGCTCCTTACGAACGATGTGTTAAAATCCTTTCTGGTCATCAGCATAACTTTGAAAAGGTTTACTTCCTAACTTTTTTTTATATCATTATTTTAATAATTATCGCAATTAATTACATTTGAATAATTATGCGATAGAATCTCCTGAGGTGCGCATGGTCACCAGATGGCAGCAAAGTATCAGCTGGATCATCGGATAGATTTCATTATATTTGGGATACTACAAGTCGTAGGATATTGTACAAATTGCCTGGTCATAATGGGTCTGTTAATGACATTGATTTTCATCCTAAGGAACCTATCGGTAATATATGTATATGTATACATAATAAGTACTTTTAAATCTCATATGCGAACAGTGGTCCTAACACGTGTCTTCTTTCAGTTTGCTCCGGATCCAGTGACAAACAAATATACCTAGGTGAAATTGAGGTTTCTTAATAAAACTGTCAGTCCCATTTTCGATGAATTCTATATTTAAGACAATGTACAAAAATAAAATAATTTAAGGACTTGTATCATACGTCATGAAACCATCTTTTACTAACGATTTTCTTTTATTAACATTCGAATAATAATTGAAATAAATATATCTATCTAGATTTTATAATTTTATTTTAGATATAGTACTTCAATTGTGCTTCATCAGGATCGCACAACATGTAACAAATTTTTTTTCATTTCATTGTCATACTTTTTCAATATTTTTGTTGGTACCACCACCCGTTTATCGATCTCGCAGAATCCCACTGAATCCACTGCGGGTTGACAGCAGTGATGCCAGAATCGTGGCCCGTGGGTTTTT